>JARQOC010000003.1:67097134-67330749 GCA_033576535.1 Allobates femoralis
TTTATCATGAATGTGTGTGTGTGTGTATATCATGTTGTGTATCTATCATCGATGTGGTGGTGTATTTATATATTGTGTGTGTGTAAATATATCCGTGTGTTGTGTGTATATATCTTGGTGTGGTGGTATATATCATATGTGTGTGTGTTTATATCATGTGGGTGCAGTGTGTATATATCATAATGTGTGTGTATATATCATGTGTGTGGTGTATATAGCATGTGTGTGTGTATATCATATGTGTGTGTAAAATCGTGTGAGTGTATATATCTTGGTGTGTATATATATCCTGGTGTTTGTATATATCGATGTTTGTTTGTAGTAATATCATGTTGTGTAAATATCATGTGTTTGTATATCCTATGTGTGTGTATATATCATGTGTGTGTGGTATTAATAGTGTGTATATATCATTTGTGTGTATATATATCGTGTGTGTGTATATATCATTTGTGTATATATATCGTGTTGTGGTGAACAGTATTGTTTTTTTACAATGTGTTTATATGTACAGTGTATTGTTGCACATAGCATACATAGCACAGGTGATATATGCAACCTTTATATTTAAGAATTAGGAACTGACATATCAGTAGGCATCTTACTAATAAGGACATGTACAAAAACACCACATACTAGAAAGCAATAAAAGTATTTAGAATACAAAATGAGGAGCGACGGGCCTGTTCAGAAGAGCTGGACAATCTGAGAAACAATAATGCAACTAACAAACAGTCCGATTACTTCATCACTAGATACATAAAGAGGTGTAGAATAAGGTTCTCGAACTGTACAGGGGAGGTTTCTGTATTCATCACAGGTTGTAAGCAGATTAATTATAGTAGAAAAAGAGCCGTTTTTGAAGCCCGAAAGACCGCTCATCAACAAACCGGACTGCCCATCACTATGCTGAGGGCTCCGTGGCACTTATGGCGTTCCTCACCCCGCCTGCTCCCTCCTCCTGGGTCCCTCCTCCTGCCCGCTACAGAAACCCCTGGACTAGCCCGCCCAGGTACACTCGGGCACACGAGGGACAAGACAGACATATCAATTGATATAGATAGACCTCCCAGCTGTCCCGGTCTGTAACTTTATCCCAGTTGTATGTGGGTAATAACATTTTAAATAAATGATAAAAAAATTAAAAAATTAAAAAATAGTGATCATTTGCTCCCTGAATATTTAAGCAAGCCCACAGCTCACACTCTAATAGCTGAGAGATTGTCTTTTGTGCCTAGATTTAACCAAGTTCTCAAGTGGCAGGGTGAAGACCATACCACTGAGCTACAACTCATCATACGCACTGCCATCAGCCTCAGTGCCATCAGCGATCGCCATCAACAGCAGCAATATCCACCACAACAGCAGCACTTATCACATCAGCAGACCATAATCCCGCACAGCCATCACCAGCATTGTGGTCAAGAATCACCACTACCCTAGCAGCCGCCATCAGCCACAGCAACCATCAAACCATCCAGCGCCGTCAGCCACAAGCCATCAGCCTCAAGCGTCCAGTCGCATCAGCAGTGCCATCACCACTATCACTAGGCAAGCGCCATCAGCCACAGCCACCGATCACCATCATCCGCCAGAGCCATCACCTCACGCCATTATCAGCATAGCCATCACCACTAATCCACTACAGCGCCATCAGCCACAGCATCATCACCATCAGCGCCGTCAGCCGCAGTAGCGCCATCAGCCTCAAGCGCCATCACTCAGCAGTGCCTATCACCACTATCACTATAGCAGCGCCCATCAGGCCCCACAGCACCAATCACCATCGAGCGCCAATCACCGCAGAGCCATCCAGCCTCAGCGCCATTATCAGCATTGCCATCACTCACTATCACAAGCAGCGCCATCATCCACAGCACGCAATCACCATCACAGCGCCGTCAGCCGCAGAGCCATCCCCTCAGCGCCATCAATCAGCATGCCGATTCACCACTTATCACTATGTGCATCCCATCAGCCACAGCACCCATCTACCATCACCGCCATCAGCCGCAAGTATGCATCAGCCCTCAGCGGCCACGATTATCAGTCAACGCCCCCTAAAATAACCCTAAGGGGTTTCCAAACCCGAAAAATCCCCTCTATAGGAGTGTGCCACCCACAAATACCCCTATATGCCTTGCCAACCACAAAACACTTGTAGATTTGCTACCACAAAAACCCCATAGAGGGTGCCAGACAAAAATACACTATAGAAGTGTCCAACCACAAATAGCCCACATAGGGTCAAACACAAATACCCTGTAGAGTTGCCAGTCAGAAATCCCCCTTAGGAGTGTGCACCACTAATTTTTTTATAAGAATATGCCCATCAAAAAAAACCCAAAATAGGTTTTAAGACATTTGGCCATAGCAGACATGCCAACCAAATACCCTCAATAAGGAATTGGATCCACAAATACCTTTTGAGGAATGTGGCACCGCTATTTGTGGGAATTTTTGCCCAAAACGCCCCATATCAGTGTCTACAACAATAACCTTTAAGCAATCGTCCCCCTTTGTGGATTTGCTGTGGGGTTTCTTGGGCAAAACCTGTTAAAAAAATGCTTGGTTTTCCGCAACATGCCACTCATATACAAATATTTGAAAGAAAATGTGACTTTTCTGTTCAGAAAATCCAATGGGAAAATTTCCCCAGCGTACCAAAGACCTATTAACCAGCTATATTTGCAGTGTGACGGCAAGACACCTCTATAACAGCGGCATGAAGAAAAATCTTGTTAAGGCTAGGGGCCACAAGGTCAGCCCTTTTTGGGCCCACAAATCCGTTTAAAACTAGAATCTGGGAGCCCCGACGCATAGCATTAACGTTCTGTAACGCTGTGCTAGGCTGCAAATTCTAAGTTTTTAAAAGATTTATCGGGCCAAAAGACTGAAAGCTATTTTACCCTACCCTTAAAAATTGTATTTTGTAGCCCACAAACATGGGAAAACAGCTTCCCCACATTTGCAATATTGGTGATGTATATTGAAAATATGAGGAGGTAAAAATGGTCCCCCCCCCCTGAATCCAGGGCCCTGGGGTCTGCATGCTTCCAACATTTACAGCGACAATTGCCCAGTAAACTGAAAAGGTGCCCCAGTTTTTGTTAGTTCAGCATAAACTCACTGCTTTTATGATCCGGGACTAGGGTTGTCCTTCTAAAGTCAGGGGGGGTATTAACAAACCCCCTACCTACCTTTTGCGGGTATTTATTTATTATATTATTATTTATTTATATAGCGCCATATATATTCCATGTGCTCTTTACAAGCTAAAAAATGGGCAGATTGTATGACAAGTAACATAGTAAGCAATACAAAGTAACAATAAATGTTGACAATTTCGACCATAACAGATACAAGAGGTGAGAAATCCTGTCTCACAAAGCTGCTCACAGTCTAACGAGGGGCGGGTGGGGAAGACAGTGGGCAGGAGGAAATCTCCAGTCATGAGCGGTGTGGTGGACCGGGTCATATTTGCAGTGTTGTAGGCCTTGGCGGGAACAGTTGGGGGTCTTCAGGCTTCTTTGAAGGATCCCAGGGTAGGAGAATGTCTGATGTGTTGGGGCGTGAGTTTCCGAAAGTCTGGGTGAAGCCCGGAGAAATCCTGTATGCGGTGTGTGCGAAGAAGAGATGAGGGGGGGAGTAGAGGAGAAGCTCTTGGGAGGATCGCAGTGGTTCGTGAGGTAGGTTATCTGGAGTCCATGTCATGAATGTATGGAGGTGACAGGTTGTGAATGGCTTTTGTATGTCAATGGTTTAATGTTTTAAAACCGGGTTATCTCTGGGAAGTAGGGAGCAGTGAAGGTCTTGCAGAGGGGGAGAGGCAGGGGAGTAGCGGGAGACAGATAGATTAGGCGGGGCGAGCGGATTCAAGATAAATGGAAGTGGTCAAGGGTCGGTATGGGGAGGCCGTGAGCATGAGGTTATTGCAGTAATCGAGGCGTGAGATGAATGAGAGCGTGAATAATGGTTTTAGCATTGTGCCCGTGTCAAGGAAAGTGGCTAATCCTATAGATTTTTTTGAGCTGGAGTCGGCAGGAGGTGGCTGAGGGCCAGGATGTGGGCTTGAAGGAGAGGGAAGAAGTCAAGGATAACCCCGAGTCACTTGGCAAGGGGGTACTGGAGAGTATGAGAGCAGGGTCGTTTACGACGATAGGATATTCAGTTAGAGAGGAGAGCGTCTTGGGGGGAAGACAATGAAACTCAGTTTTTGTCCATTCAGCTTAAGGAAGCGAGCAGAGAAGAAGGATGAGATGGCGGACTAGGCAGTGTGGAATTATTGGATAGAAGGAGCGATGTCCCAGACCAGACATGGGTAGATTTGGGATGTCGTCGCGTAGAGGGTGGTACTGGAGGCCATGGGACTCAAATAGTTTGCCCTAGGCCTAAGAGTGTAGATTGAGAACAGTAATGTCCCAAGAACCCTACCCTGAGGGAACCCCCGTGACAGATAGGGGAGTTAGGTGCGAGGAGGATGTGTGGGATTGGGTTACGCTGAATAGTGCGGTCCTTTTTAAGTATGAGGAGATCCAAGAGAAGGCAAGGTCCTGATGCCAAA
This sequence comes from Allobates femoralis, assembly GCA_033576535.1. Taxonomy (NCBI): domain Eukaryota; kingdom Metazoa; phylum Chordata; class Amphibia; order Anura; family Aromobatidae; genus Allobates; species Allobates femoralis. The sequence continues at coordinate 67,101,699 of JARQOC010000003.1, forward strand.
GATGCCATGATCTGTAGTATAAGGGATGTGGTCAACCGTCTACGGCGCTGACAGGTCAGGAGGAGGAGAACAAAGTAGTGGGCGCTTGCTGTTTTGCAGTTCCAAAGTCGAGGTTTTGACTTTGGTCAGGGCTTGTTTCAGTGGAGTGGAGGTGGGTCGGAATCCAATTGCACTGGTTCAAAGAGAGCAGGAGGAGAGGGATATGGACAGCTCAGAGTGGACATGCTGTTTCAAGAAGTTAAGGAGGCAAAAGGAGTGAAGGATATAGGGCGGTATTGGAGACATTTGAGGGTATCGAGGAGGGTTTTTTGTATGATGGGTGTGGATCAGTGCGTGTTTGATAGGCTGAGGGGAAGGAGTGTCGGTGTTATGGATAGGTTGAAAAGATGAGTTAGAGAACATTTTGAACCATTACCTCATATACCATGTGTGAACAATCTGTGGGGCCTAAGGTCACAAGGGTACAGATGCAAGTCTGTGAGTGTGTCCCAATCCATGTGAACACATGACTGCCAGCCTTTGTCCACAGGTGGCGGCATTACAAGATTTGACACAACCCACTCCAGGGGCCGGGGAATGACATCAGGAAACTGTGCGGTTACTCCTCCATGTCCACCTCCTTTTGTTTCTATTTCATGGGGGACAGATGGGGGCCGAGACCACGGTCCTGTGACCTGCTTTGTCATCATATAAAGTTATAAATGGGAGATGATGACAGGGAAAGTCTGAGGGTAGAAAGGGGGTATTCAGGTGACTCCACCCTTGCGTATGTGGCCAGGTGGCCGCCGCTGCTTGAGAGAAACTCGTATGGACTGTGAGACCAGCAGCTTGTGAATGGTTTGTGCCTCCCTGCTCAGGGCACGGATAGAGGATATAGTCTGTACCTCTTGAGCAGATGTTCATAGGAACTGGGGTACCGCCCACCCAATCCCGGGTGTTATTCATGCGGAGTCTCTGCGACGGTGATCTCTGTTCAATAATTTCACGCCACACTACACATCATGCACTTCCGTTACGTTTTACTTGGTGTTTCAACATGGCCGGTTCGGTAACGTCCCTCTTGCCAGGCTCTAGTTCAGCATTGGCCTCCAGACCAGGTTGGTGTATACTGAGTCCTCATTTGGTGCCTTCTGTATCTCTTAAGTGGCGCTCCCGATTCAGAGAGTCATCACACCGGTATAACACTCATAAAAGTGCATGTAATTTCCCCACTGCAAGTGAAATGTAGGCTTTGGAGTGACGCCCACCTGCACTCCTACACTAGATTTATGGGTTGGAAGGTTACTCCTGCGAGGGATATAGTCACCTTCTAGAGGGAATTAGTAAAAAAGAGAAGGAGGAGAGGGTGTGGAGCGAGGGTGGAATGTCGGACAGGACAGCTCGCACACTAGGTCTGATAAAGGGAGAGGGTCCTGATGGGATCCTGGAGAGGGTGCCTGACGAGGGAGTCTGGGCCCACGGTAGAGAGAAAGGGAATGCTCAGCCGATGGGAGAGGCCATACTCCAGGGAATTTCCCCATCCCAACAGTTGGTAACGCCCGGGAACCGAGGACACGGTTCAGAGTCACCCTCTGGATCTTCAACCTCTGTTTGGTCCGTTTATCTTCCACAAGCACCCTGCCACAGCTGAGCGATCCACCTACTTCCTTGCTGAGAGGTAGTGGAGCCCCTAAAGCCCCTTCAAGGACTAAATGGGTCTGGACATAATTCTAGGTTGGTAAGAAAAGTTACGAAGTTCTTAAACGAAGGCATACTGCGGGTACCATCCATACCGCATGACATCTCACTTTCAGTCACACCCGTAGAGCTACCCTGTCTGTATACATTATTCTGATTAAACTGTGGAACTTTGTATTGCTGATGAACATAGTTTAAGTAAAGTACCGGAGAGGTGCCTTTAGCTTCCGTGTGTCTTTGTGCTAAACCCAAAACTCAACCTTTTTGCTTACAGCAACGCTGCGCCCGCCCCGGAGGACCAGCATTCCACCTGTAGGGATCTTTTGTCCACTCCTTGCCAGTTCAATAACCATCGCCCTCACTCACCGAGTATTGTGGCGGCGCTGTGATCCTCACCATGTACTACAGGTGGAGTATCACGGAGACAACAACTCTTTCCCTTTGATAACCAACCCCTCTTTGAAGTGTCACCCATTGTCCATGGGCTCAGGCAACCGCTACCAGTGACATCCCCAGTGAACCCCTCTGAGCCCGTACCGAGTACCCCCTGGGCCTAGGGCTCGACACTTACTTGGGTGTTCTGGTCTCTGGTGGTCTACGTTCTCTCTCTCAACGCATAAGGGAAAGTTCTCTCTCTGAGCGAGCAGTCGTATGCTCTGCCCCCACAGGCTCTCAATGCTCTCCACAGCACAGAGCTCAAGTATTGAATGGCCACGGGGTGCATTTGTGTCTCTGGCGCCATATAGGTTTCGCTCGTCACCGGTGCACTTGCCGGTCTAGTTTTTCTAAGAGCCTTCCCCAAGTTGGTGTTATGGAGGTTGGACACAGGCTCCCATAAGAAGTCTGATGCCTCCGGTTCAACGGTTGCTGGGCCGTGCAGCATTGTTGCATCGTGTTCAGGGCCCGCGTACCTGTGCTGTCCACCAGGCCCCACTGTCTCCTCAGATTCGAGCGTCACAGGGGACGTGTGTCTCGTTCAGCACGTCCCTAGGCTCCTTCTCTCCTTCCACCCTTTCTGTTCTCTTCCCCGTCCACTGGCGTAACCGTGTCATGCTCCAGCCCCTGCAGCTGGCCACTACACCAAACTCTGTACCCTTCCTGTTGCTGCTTCCCCACCACGTACTACATAGTAACATAGTAACATAGATTTTAAGTTTAAGTAAGGACCTTAAGCTTAAGTCCCCATCTAGTTCAACGCCAATAGCTAACATATTGAACCAGAGGAATGCAAAAAAATAACGTGGCAACACTAAGGTCCTATCATTAAGGGAAGAAAAATTCCTTCCTGACGCCACATAGGCAATCAACTACTTCCCCCTGGATACAACGCCTATCAAAGATCTAGTATGTATAAACTGGTAATATAAATGTTTTTAAGAAAGGCCTTCTTAAATGTAGATGAGTCAGTCATTACAACATCATGTGGCAGAGAAGCTCCATAGTCTCACTGCTCTCTACAGTAAAGAATCCACGTCTGTGATTATGATTAAACTATTTCTTCTTCCCTTCCATACGTAGAGGATGCCCCCTTGTCCCATCTCAACAGGCCTAAGAGTAAAGAGATTCATTAGAAAGTGACTCATGTACTGTCCCACATATATTTATACATTATTATAAGATCACCCCTAAGCCTTCGTTTTTTCCAAGCTAAATAACTCCAAGCTTAATAACCTGTCTTGTATTTTCAGACCCCTCATTTCCTCTAATGACATATGTCGCTCTTCACTCTGACCCTCTCTAGTTCAGTATGTCTTTCTTATGCACCCGAAGAAACCAGAATTTGGTCCACAGTATTCTAAGTGTGGTCCACTAGTTGACCATATAAAGAGGTAAAATTATGTTCTCCTCATGAGCACTATGCCTCCTTTTAATGCATCCCATTATTTTATTATTTGCCTTTGGCAGCAGCTGCCTGACACGTGGCCACTAAATGTGATTCTGTCAACTACCCAAACACCCAGGGTCTTTTTTCAGTGACAGATTTGCCCATGTGTTTTACATTAAGCACATAATTATATGATTTTATTTCCCTCTGCCCAAGTGCACTGACTTACATTATCCCCATTTAAAATGCACATGTTGCGCCATTTATCATCCCAATCTTCTAGTTGTACATAAACTCCTCCTGTAATATAAAATTGTCCTCCTCTGTATTGATTACCCTGCAGAGGTTAGTGAACAACGCAAATATTGAATACTACTCTTTATGCCCCCTACAAGGTCGTTTCATAAATATGTTAAAAAAGACGTGGGCCCAATACTGACCCCTGGTGGTACCCCACTGTTAACTGTGACCCATTCTGAGTGTGCTCCATTAATAGAGAACTACCCTTTGTTTTCTAATCACTAAGCCCCCAGTTTCTTAATCCACTTACACATAGTGTCCCCTATCCCCATTGCCCCTCATTTTATGTATCAAACTTTTTGTGTGCACCATATCAGAACTTATGAAAAGTCCTAATACAACCACATCCACTGCATTCTGGTCCAGTCCAGTCACTTCTTCATAGAAGCATATCAGAATGTTTGACAGGAAACGTTCCCTCGTAAACCCAATGTTGATATTGGTTTCATAGGTTTATTTTTCTTTCAGATTACTTCCAGTATAGCATCTCTTAGAAAACCCTCTAGGATTTGACCCACAGTAGAAGGGTTTAAGGATATCTATCTGTATCCCATAAAATGGCTTTGAAAGAATTTACAGTCAAATCCCAAATCTACTGATATAATCTATCTACTATATATATTCCTAAATTCTACTTTCCTTTCACACACAACTTCCACCGTGGCTTTGATTCCGTGAAAAATGTCCGGAGATAAATAAAAGGGGCCATCCCCCAACCAGTTCTTAAAGGAGCGGAACCCCAACTCATGTCTTAAAGTGGGCGGGACCCCAACCACTTTCTTAAAGGGGCGGACCGCAACCACTTCTTAACAGGGGCGGACCCCCAACCACCTCTTAAAGGGGCGGAAACCCAACCACCTTCATTAAAGTTTCGGACCCCCCACCACCTCTGTCAAGGGCGAGGAACCCCACCGACCGTGCTTCAAGGGCGTGCGGAACCCCCAAATACTTCTTAAAGGGGCGGACCCCAATCACATCTGTACAGGGGCGGACCCCAACCACGTTTTTAAAGGAACAGTCCCCAATAACTTCTTATAAGGGCTGTCCATAAACACTTCTAAAGGCAGACCCCAACCACTTCTTAAAGAGGCGGACCCCAACCATGTGTTATAACGGAACAGTCCACACCAATAACTTCTTAAAGGGCTGTCCATAAACCATTTCTTAAAGGATTGGGACCCCAACCACATCTTAAGGGGCGTCCCGAAACACATCTTAAAGAAACAGTCCCAACCGCATCTTAAAGGGCGTTCACCCGACCACAGTCTCAAATGTGCAGAAGCAAACAATCAGCGATCTATTGACGTGGGATTTAAGGCAGTCTTCGCTGAACTGTCAATGGCCGGCAGCGACCATCAGTGATAATTGCCGGCAAGATTTAAAAGTATAATGTATCTAATTTTATCCCGAAAAACCTGTGGTATTCATTGGCATTATTCTTAAATCTTCTAAAAAACTACATACATATTCTAGAATACCCGATGTGTTGAGAATTGGGCCACCATCTATTAGTAAATAAAACTATATGATGATTCTAACTACACGATTCTTTAGAATCGGGCCACCATCTAGTTCATTATAAAAAATACTGATAAGGAGGTACGATGTTGTTTGGACACTTTACTTTATCGAAAGGTAGGTAATAAAAATTCTGGAGGGGACAGAAACACATATTTGGTTTTGAAATCTTACCGGCCGCTGCCAAGGTCCAGGAGGATTTGGATACTCTTTAGAAAAGAGGTCGTAGCCTTGGGAGTAATGTTAAATGAATAGGAGTATAAACACAACATTTGTTTGTCCATTACCCCACATGCCAATTTTTCCATTCCGTTACCTAAGACCCACCAAAAGGTTGTTTTCCTCCTCCCACTCAAGACCTATTGTGTCCAGGCATTGGTTTCATTGAAATGAAACAACTATCTGAGTGGTAGATCGATCAGACTGCAACCTTTATTTTTGAATTTACCGGTTGCTATGTCCGAGACACTCAAACATTTATTACATTCATTGAGGATTGGAGTGGAGACCACTGGACAGGTGTGATCACTATGGATAGTGATTCCCTTGTATAGCCACATCGCGCACAAAATGCATATGGAAGCCATGTTGATCATATTAAGGATAACATCTAAATTGCTCATCAATGAAATAAGGTTATCCCCTCATGGCTGTTGATTTTCTAGTGATGAAACAACAGAGACTTTTTTAGGTTTGAGGACTCTTCTTTCTTCTTCCTCCACACGTGCGTCTGTCCAACGGGGGGCGATAATTTTTCCGGCCTTCCAGTTTGCCAACCGGTTACATGTATTTTCGCCTTCATAGGCCAACCTGTACATGTCTGGTGTGGGAGAAAGAGTTCCTATTCAGTTCTAACCAAGCGCCTTTTCTGCGCATCCCCAAGGTGGTACGGGAGTCCATCGACGATCTTCGACCTTATTTGGGATGGGTTCTGTCGATGTGTCTCTCTGACACCAAACACACATCTTTTGTCGCGAATGCGAATGATAAATGAATGAGAACATTAGATTTACCATGCAGGATCTTGGCAATCGGCCACTATTTGGACTGTGAACACTTTTGAGATCCTGTCCCTCTGTGACATCTTATACAAGTCTATATTAGACTCTGTGTCTGGCAACTCTTTGCTACATGCAGTGGAGTTGGCCCCCCAACCCCACACACTACATCAAGAGTTTTCCCGTAAGGTGAATTCACCAGGCTAAGAGAATGTGTTCTCTGGCGCCACATGATTTATAATGATCAGAGCAGAGACATTGACACCCGTTTAACAGGCCAAGGGGGTACAAACGCTGGATGTTACACGAGCCAAATCTATTGTTTATCGTAAGCAAAGGGAGGATTTGTTGAACTGAAAATCAACATCTTGGGGATCATGTGAGACTTTGGAATCATGTACCAATCGCCCCTATAATGAACAGCCTAATTACCTTTGATTACACTGTCATAGTGAACAATTACCAAATATGTTTCCTATGCTTTATTAGAATCATTCTTTATGTATCATTCTTAAAGGTGGCAACAGATGTGTTTATTCTCGTAAGGTAGGGACTTGGCAATTTCTATTTCACCCAGCATGTTTAATCCGACAGAATGTAGATACAAACCCTCGTGGCATGCGGTTCACAGGGAACTTCTCAATGATGAACCATCTGATGTAATCTTTTTGAAGATACATGGCTAAAGATAACTCTTCAGAGATAGAGTCAGCGGAGAGAAATTTAAAAAAAATGAACATACAACAACTGCTTCTAGCTGCATATGTGCCTATAAGGCGACAATGCATGGCGTGCAATGTGGACTATGTGGGGTGGCTTACCAGCCGCACCACTTACGAGAAACTATCTCTGAACACATCACGGTGGGCAGACCCTTCTTCTATGGCCATGGTGGATCTATATCAGGTCTATCTAAACATTTATTAGAGGTCCACAATGGTGCGATAGACCAGGTAGCCTAGTTGTTAGAACAATGGTTAGAACAGGTAAAACCATCGGGGCAACTGCGAAATCGTAAACCCGTGACTGTTATCAATATAGAAAAGTTACTGGATTCTGAGATATCCTGGGGTCTGATATTACAGGATACGATCTACATTATTTCTATTAATTTTATGTTGACTCCAGTGAAATGCAATCATGATTAATTGAACATGTACAAGAAAAACTTCATTCACCATATATCAAGTGTCTACTTTAATTGTTTAGCAAACCTATCATACTGTTCTCATCTTGCATTTATGTTTTCTTATTTTATTCTCTTTTCCTTGATTCTTCCCCCTTGGAGCGGGCATAGTACACATCTTCATAAAGTCCTTTTGTTTTCGCTTTTATGTGGTTTATTCTTTCCTTCTTGTACATGACAATATCCATTCATTATTTCAGCCTTCCCCATTCCCATTTCCCTCCTTAGGGAAAGTCACACTGTACCCGGCGTGTTTGTCGGCTGCAGCTTGCTGGGTCCCGCCAGGAAGCTCCGGCGCCGTCCACCGCTTCCTGGCGGGTATTGTGCGGGGCGGTATCCGTCGGCTAGCCTGCAGCGGTTTTACTCATGCGGAGGATTCTGCAGTCGGCTGGAAGCAGCACATATTCTGCTTGCAGCCGCTGCAGAACCGGCGGTTTTTAGAACATGGTCATTCTTTGGCTAACCCGCTGGGAAACCTTCGGGTTATCACAGGGATGACGCTGGGTACCGCCGTATGTGCACAGGCTTGGGGTGGGATGCGGGTTACATTAGTTTCCAATGTTTAATCCAAAAACGTCCGGGTTTGGATTAACATTAAAGTTTAATAAAACTAATGTATGCAAAACGGCGTGTTTGACACAGGTAAACCGCCGAAAACCCGCCCATGTGCACATACCCTTATTCAATTGTCCCTTCGGATGCCAGTCTTCTACAATTTTCATATGCGTGCTTTTTACTCGATGGAGTGAACTCAGGGTGCATATCAACATTGTTATTTTTAGCATGTCAAGCTATATTGATTATATGCCAGTATTTCTGGGTTTTTCTATGTGATATGCACTAAGGAAAATATCTGGGTATGAGATGTGGAAAAATAGGATCTTGACATTATGATAAGATTTACAAAAGGGTATACATGTAAATTCCTTTTTCTCCTCCTCCACTCCTTTTGTTTTGATTATTCATTTTTTAGATAACATCTGATTCAACAGCAGCCTCCCCTACTTTTTCATTTATTTCTTTCTTTTTTGAATACCAGTCTCCTTTGTTAGTAGCAGTCCTATTGTAATGCAATTCCATTGTATGGCTTAATAAAGGTGTATTCCTTATTGAAACAATTTGCTAATCTCACAGTGTTTGTCATGTTCATATTATATTTGTGAGGTGCCATTTTTACTAAATTTTGGTCACTGAATGAAGGTTTTTACTAAACGGCGTTCTGACAGGGTCACATGCCTTTAAGAAGCTTTTAATGTTTTAGTTTTTGCTAAATAACGAAGTTCACATATACTGGATTTGTGTGTCCATTGGAAGAGGTTAAGAGCTTACTGGCCACTTTCCTGTCGCCCCTTAGTGACCTAAGTCGCCTCCCTCATGGACACACCCATTATGTCCCCAGTGTCTACATGTTTTTGTGTACTGTTTGGGCTCAGCCACACCATCCCAGAACCTGGAAAAACCGGGGCACTCGACACTCTCTAACTGCGGAATGCTGTACCTCTGGTGGCGACTTACCCGATTGGTCGCAACAGTTTTATTTTAGTATGTTAGGTAAAAAAGGAGTGGGTAAATCCATGAATGGACAAGAAACAAATAGTGCATTGTGTGTCCTTTTTTAGGATCCAAAATTATACCATTAAGGTGATCCTGTCCTTAGGATCAATGATGCTTTGACACCCAGCACCCTTCTGATCAGCTTGTTCTTATTTGTTGGCAGCAAGCCATATGTTAACAGTGTACAGTCATTACACAGTGCACAATGCATGCAATTCAGATTCCCTTACACTGCTTATATGTGTTGTGGCTGTGTGTCATATCCCCACCAAACCATTATTGGGGATATATCCCAATCATAGGACAATAAGAGTAATAACCCCTTTAAATAATTTTTAATATGGAGTACGGTATTCAAAAAAAAAAACAACAAAAAACAAAGATGGATATGAACTACATGCATAGTCTTTTTCCTATAACATGAAAAGGACTTTTAGTTTCCCTATGGGATTGGAAAGCAGAATTGTACATTGAAGTGGAAAGTAAATCCATTATTACAAATACTTTAAATATGCCATGAACATCACTAACACACTGTTTACCAAATTAATTATGCAATTGGTTTTTAGTGTCATAAGGGTTTTTTATTTTTTTATTTTTTTTTTCAATGAAACCAATTGATGGTAATTGTGTCTAAAGGCCCACTTTAACACGCCACCGACTGAAAGGTACAACTGCCTGGCATTGGTGGATATTGTGCCAGTTTGCCATGAAATTTTCTACGAAATGGCGGCGTGTAAATAGGGAAATTCTCTGCCGTATCACTGCAGCTTGACTCAGATACCTGTTGCTCGAGCCCGTGCTCAAACACCCAGAGGCAACAGAAGAGGCACAAAGCCATGGTAGTGGCGTCTAAACGGGGCACATGCATGGATGTTGCGTCCTAGTGATTTCCACAGGGGCGAGCCACAGCGTCATGGGATACCACGCCCCATCCAGCGATCATTGGTGGGGCTACTGATGTTACCATTGGCTGTCCACTTGCACAGGGCGCCATATTTTAAAGAGACGCTGACCATTCACACTACGACAATTGGGCAATGGTGTCATGTATAGCCAGCCTCCTTCGCAGGCTGGCCGGAATCAAAGATGCTATTGCGTTGTCCAATCAGCGACTAACGTCACAGAATACATAACTCTGCCCACGCCTATGTACTTGCGGGGGCAGAAGATGTCGCCCAATATTCCTTTGTGTTAAGGGGGGCGTTAAACAGGAAGGATTTAACAGGTAGTAAGCCGCAGGGATCTGTGGGGAACTTTCCGGGAACAAAAGATACCTTCGTTGACAACGCCATGGCGGCGTCTAAATGCGGCATCAGTGATCGTAATCCACCCATTAAAAAACGTCGCGTGCAACGGGGCGGTGGTTTCCTGTCTAGCCACAGTGGCGGCGTGTAAAGGTACCTTTTGGGTTCGTTGGATCATTGAAATCAATCTCAATATCTGTGATAATTAGTTTGGCAGGTGAGCCCAATAAAGGAAAACGGGGGTTAAACAAGGCAATTTTTACCCAAACAATTTACGGTTTTTTAGCACCCTTTAAACCACATGCGTTTTTAGGAGTGCTAAAAAATGTCTCTTCTGTTTCTGAAAGGAAATACAGCCTTTTTTGGACTTTGTCTTTTTTTTTTCCTCAAAAACGCAGGCAAAAACGAAATCGTGACGCAAGGTGCAAAATTTTCCTTTTAAAAAAACCATGCGTTCCCATAGGGCCCCATGTTATAGAAACCATGCTTTTTTTAAACAGGGGGCCCTATGTGAAACGCATGCTTAACGCAGGGTCACATATAGGCACCTGCGTTAACGAAAGCTTTTCCCATAGGGGCCCATTTAAAAAAACCCCTCTTTTTTGGAAACCAAAAACCTCCCTTTTTTTTTCCAGCACCCAAAAACCGTTTGCAATGCAGCTTTTTGACTGGGGGAAAAAAACGCAAGTCAGGTAAAAAAAACGAAATTTTAAAACTCAATGTACCCTGCTTTACCACACCGTGTTTTTTTTAACAGTCCAAAAAACGCAGAGATGGCAAAAAAAACCATGTTGGAAAAAATTTCCCAAATATTACGCAGTGCACAGTTTTCCGCAGCCGTCACACGCTTCAATGACCTGCCCGATATCGTTTAAAAGCGATTTGCTTTTTGATCGCAAATGCAATATCGTTTGTGATCGCTGCGTGCAATCAAGCGATTTTACAAGTAAAATCCCTTGATCGCGATCGAAGTTTTGGAGCCGAACTCATATCAACGACAAACCTTTTTTCAATCTGCTTCTCGTGGTTGTGACCCCATATAACGATCTCCCCGCGCAGAGCCCTATCTTTGGGGGGGTGGTATCTATGGTAAAACGCGGGTTTACTAAGGCGCCGGCCGGCGCCTAGTAACCCGATGTGTACCATATTACCAGCGATCCGCTGGTTCACATCGCTAGTTTAGTCTGTCCCCGTGTTACATCTCACCAGCGAGTGAACGATATTGTAACGATCGCCATTTTTACGGGTCGCAAAAAAAATATCACTCCCAAAATATAGATACGTGTACGGGCCGGGCCCTTAAAAATAACAATGGAAAAAAAAAAGGGTGTCCTGCTGCCGAAAACAACAAATAGAACCAAACCTTTTGGGCAAGGGGTGAAAACATTTTATATTTTCACGAAACTTTAAACGTGATCATTATACTGAAAAGAGATTTTTGGCCCGATTCTGAGCACCCAGATGTGTTCGTGATAAAGGCAGAATGAGGGAAATTTTCTGCCAGGCAAGTTCATCAATTAAGAAGCAGGCTGCTAAAAAGGCCTTACAAACCAGCAAAAAGATATTTGAAGCTGATGGTGCCTCTGGAGTCCCCCCCCTCGAAACTCAAGTGTAGGGTCCTTCAAAGGCTCTGTGGTGCATAAACCTACTATTCGAGGCCACCCCTAAACAGTGCCCCACAAGCAGAAACAGTGCAGTGGTCCCCCAAAAATACATTAAGACAAATTTTTAAACAGCTTGTTTACCCGATGAGGGGCCAGCAACCCTGGTGGTCCCGGGTGGATGAGTAGTTGGATGGTTGTTTGGATGCCACCCAAGTCCCAACCCCCCTTCGACATCAGCAAGGGGTGGAGGAGTCATGTTTTAGCTGGATCATTTGGAAACAGCGGTAACCCCTTAAGGTTCCTGAAGGGGTGAAAATGACCTCGCAATGTATATAGATTTCCACTTAGAACTTTCCCTTTCCCTTGAACAAAAAGCAAAAACGTGCCTTTAGGAGAAAATCATCCTCATGCATGTCAATGCACCATCTCTTTTACAAAGAAAACCTCTGTGCCATTGGCTGCTAAGGGCATAAAAAGGGGAACACCATGTGTGGCCACCATCTTCCCCCCGACCTCAAAACCCCAAAGAAACCTTTGGATTTATAATAAACAAAAGATTTTTAAGGAGGTGGGAGGCAGTTCACATCAACAGCAGCTCTGTGAGGCTATTCTGACAAACAGCAAAGAAATACAGTTTTGGGGCCCGAAATATTTGGACAGTGACACAAGTTTTTTTTATTTTAGCTTTTACAAAAACTGTTCAGAAATAACAATTACCCTGTCTCCCCGATAGTAAGACCCCCCCGAAAGTAGACAGGGTAGGGGGGAAAGGGGGTTCTGCTATAAAAGGCCCCCCCCTGAAGTAAGGGCCCCTGGGGGGGGGGCCCCGGGGAATAAAGGCCCCCCCTTATACCCTACCCTTGCCGCTTGTTCCCCCGCCCCCCTGTGTCCACCCCGACTACTGCTGTCCCCGAAATCGCTGCTGATTGGCCCATCACTCGGTTGATTGGCCCGGGACTCGAAACTGTGATTGGCCGCCCACCCCGACGTCCACAAAACATCCCGGGTCGTGCTGATTGGCCCAGCGTCCCCTCAGCAGAAGCGTTCCCACAGCGCAACGCAAGGAAAACAAAAGTGACCCAAGGAAAAAAAAAGAAAATTGGAAACGTGGTACTGTATAACCTAACCATGGTGTGTGTTTAGGCTGTCTGTCTGGTTGGTATAAACTGTATTGTACCTGTTTTTTAATGGGTTTTTCCCCGCATGGTGTTGTATGGAGCTGTAGTTTCTGTGTGTACCCCGGACCCTGAAATACGAGTGGGAGGCTCGGGGGATATGGCCTGTTAGGTAGGCTGCTTTTGATTTTGACTGTTATGTGACGCAGTGGGAAATCACTGTTATGGGAGGCGCATTTGGATACTGTTCAACGTTTAATAAATTTTTAATTTTTTTGTTAAAAAAAAAATGTCATTTTTTTTGGGGTTTATGTAAGACCCCCCCCAAAAATTTTAAACAGGGTGCGACTTTCGTGGTAAAATTAAGTAGGAAAAAGGGTTTAAACTTCGGGAAACACGATATAAAATTTAAATATGGGCGAAAGTGCACACTCCCAGCTGCAATATGAGAGTTTCCACATCCAAATCGGAAAAAGGGGGTTTAGGAATATAGCTCTGTAAAGATAGCCTCCCTTTATAAAGGGGACCAAAAGTAATGGACAATGACTCTAAGGGCTGCAATTAACCTGAAGGCGTTCCCTCGTTAACCGGGTAATCAATGAAGTAGTTAAAAGCAGGGTGGATTCCAGGTGTGTGGTTTTGCTTTTGGGAAGCTGTTGCTGTGACCAGCCCACATGCGGTCAAAGGAACCCCCAAGAGGTAAAGCAGAACACCCGAGGCTAAAAAAAAAGAAAAAATCCATCAGAGAGATAGCAGCCCATGCTGGGAAAGCAAAAACAACATTGGTACATTCTGAAAAAAAAGGAAATTTGACGGGTGAGCTGGGACGGGTAAAAGGCCTGGGCTTCCCCCCGGAAATGACAACATTTGGGGGATTTATCGCCGCATACTTTTTTAATTTGGGGGAAGAAGAACCCGTTCACAACATCAACTGAAGTCCGAACACTCTCAGTGGGAAATATGTGTAACTGTCCCTAAGTCAAACAATAAAGAGAAGACTTTCCATACAGTATACAAAGGGTTCACAACAAAATGCAAACCATTCATCAATTCCAAAAATAGGGCATCCAAGTTAAATTGCTGAAAACCCCCTCAAGAAGCCATCTCATTCTGGAAAAGTATTCTATTTACAGATAGACAAGATCAACCTGTACAAATGATGGGAAGAAAAAAATTTGAGAAGAAATGAAACGCACATGATCCAAGGCAAACCACATCCTCGTAAAACATGGTGGAAACAACGTGAGGCAGGGCATGCATGGCTTTCAAGCAAATGGGGTCACTTGTTTTTTATTGATGACATAACAAACAGACAAATATCCGGATGAATTTTTGAAGTTACCGGGATATACTTTTTCAGCCCAGATTAGCCAAATGTGCAAAATTGATTGGACGGGGGGGGTCATATACAGATGGACAAAAGACCCAAGCCTACAGGGCCCAAAACTACCCAGGGGTTTAAAATGCAACAAGTGGAACATTCTGAATGGCCAAGTCAAACACCAGATCTTAACCCAATTGAGCATGCATTTCACTTGCTCAAATCCATACTTAAAGGAAAAAAAAAAAAAAAAAAAAAAAAAAAAAAAGACCCCCCAAACAAGCAAAAACCTGAAGGCTGCGGCGTAAAAAGGGGGTGGCAAAGCATTAAAAAGGAGGAAACCCAGCATTGGTGATGTCCATGGGTTTTTTAGACTTTTAAAGGGAGGGGGATTTCCTCCAAAGGATACGCAACAAAATATTGAAAATAAAAATATTTTGTTTGGGTATGTTTTTTTTTCCAATTACTTTTTACCTCCTAAATGTGGAGTGTTGAAAGAAATGGTACCATCCACATTTTTCTATCAGGGTATTTTGTTCAACCCTTCAAATTAAACGTTACAATCTGCACTGAATTTTGTTGTAGAGGTTCATTTCAAACCAATGTGTGGCATGCCGACCCAACTCGCGAAAATTGTGTCACTGTCCAAATATTCTGGCCTAAACTGTTTCAAGCAGAAACCTCCAGAAACTCCCTAATATCAATGGATGCTAGAAAATTTTGAAGGTGATATCAAAGTAGGGTCCTATGTTACCCGAAAAAATTTGGGTGTTAGGATGTTTTTGGGATTTAAAAAGCTTTTTTTTTCAGTGAATGTTACCTGTTTAAAGCTGCAAATTCAACAAAAGACATTTTCAAATTTTTTCAAAAATATCAAAAGTTTTTAAAAATCTACCAGTGCTAATAATTTTGGGGGAAAAGTCATTTAGAGTTTTTTTTTTAATTTTGAAGATTAAAACTGTTATAATTGGAGGTGTCTTCAATAAAATTTTAGTAATCTCTAACGGTTTATGAAATTTTATTACACTGATCGTCAAATTTGGGACTGACCATTAGGGGAAAATTAGAAGGAAAAAAAACATTTGCTAATAAATTTTGGGAAAACAGTGTAATAATAAAATAAAAAATAATAATAATAAAAATAATATAATTTGATTTGCAATTTAAAATCTGTCTCTGCCTTTGAACAAGAGGATGAGACTCTGTAACTACCCAATAAAACTTGCTGTTTCTTTAACTCCCAATGAAATTATCCTCAAAGAAGCCATAAGAAACAAAACAAAGAAAAACAAAAATCATACATAATTCATACCCATAGTGTAATCAAGGAATTTATGGAACCCCAATCACACAGCAGGGGATAATGGCCCCCCAGATATCTGGACCACCCCGGACATACGTTTTCGCGATCCTTGAAAATCTCAAGATCACTTCATCAGGCCGACCTGATGATTTTTGTTTTTCTGATCGCTAAGACTGACTAATAAGATGTCGAGCCCCAGGCTTTGGGTAACTCGTTGTATCCAGGCCTCCAAGGGGTTAAACTCTTCCTGTTTCACGGGAGTGGTGGGCCATGCGGCCTGATCCCGTGTCCTGGGGGAATTTTCGTTTGAAAAAGGGTATATTTACAGGGATTATATTACAAGTTGTCGTGAACGTCACCTGTAGTATTCTGGTGAGAGTCACCATCAGCCGCCACAGTCCCGCCGGAGGTTAGATGGTATCGGCGGGCTAGTTAGCATAGTCCTCCCCATGTAGGGCTGGACCTCCGAGGCAGCGTTTCCTGGAAAAGGAACAAAGTACAGCAAAAGGAACACAGCAGAGGCAAAGTGGCTTTTCCTCCGGGTACTTTTCTTTTAGTTGTAGCAGTTGCATTTACAAATTCACAGTTCAACACTTAGATGTTACAAGAACAGGTAGCGTAAGAACGGGTGGCTGCAAGTGGATCCTAGGTGGTATGGTGAACACTTGGTTAGTGCCTTCATTAACTAACCGTGTCCGTTCTTCTCTGCTTTCAAGTTTGGTGTGAAGCCTGGATGATGTTAGAATCCCAGCCAGACCTCCCTGCCTGTCTCACCCTGCGCTGTCGTCGGGTAAACTCTCTACTGGCTGGCTGCTTGTTCCCATGATGACTTTGCTATCTGGGCCACTTCTTGTATACTGCTCTGGTGTCCATGATACTTGAAGACTCCATGGGAATCCGATTCTCTGCCGTGCATAGTATCTGCCAGCAGTCTGCGGGCTCCGGTGCCCTGTACGCTTTCTTGGAGAATCCTATCATGCTGGCTCCCAACTTCCCAGACCTGGATGCACTTCTGGAGAAGCTCCCTTTCACATTCTCCCATTAAACCTTCTCTTCATCTTCCATCTCTCCTCCTTGTTTCCCTGCCAGACGAGAGACAAGCAGCAAAAGACCATGGGAGCAAAAGGCCTCCTTGTTCCCCCTACGAGTGAATTTATTCCCTCCCGGGTACCGCCCACCCTAAACTAATGTGGGAGTGCTTGGAAGGGTCCCCACTCACCACCTAGGGTCCCACCGCAGCTGGAGCATCTGCACCTCTTTTATACGGTGCAATTACCCTCTGTGACGCCTGCATGGCGGGCGCCACATGAACAGGCATTATTGGTTTTTTACTTCTATTGCTTTTTATGGCACGTCACTTTATTCTCGTAGTACCGTATATTTATGATTGTTAAATTTTTGTAAGGTCATGGTATACTCTGTTATAATGATTGTATGTGCAATCACAAATAGTAGTACTCACATGGTAACGCGCGGTCACTTGACTGACATAACCGCCGCAGGTCTGAACTGCAGTAGAAGAGCTCTGTAGCACCGGGAGCCTGAGTGACCACCGGAGCTCGGTGTGAGGTGATCATAAAACCATTATTTACATTTTTTTAAAACCCCTGCCTTACTCTGTCCTGTGTCAATGCCCTCTGCACACTCTGTTGTGTCATGTCTCTGCACACTCTGTCTGTTGTCATGTCTCTGCACACTGCTGTCTGTGTCATGTCCTGCACACTCTGTCTGTGTCATTCTGCTGCACACATCTCTGTACTGTGTCATGTCTCTGCCAAAAAAAACACTCTGTTCATGTCTCTGCACACTCTGTGTCATGGTCTCTTCACACTCTGTCTTTGTCATGTCTCTGCACACTCTGTCTGTGTCTTGTCTCTGCACACTCCAGTCTGTGTCCATGTCTCTGCACACTCTGTCTGTGTCCATGTCTCTGCACACTCTGTCTGTGTCAGTCCTCATGCACACTCTTTCTGTGTTCACGTCTCTGCACACTCTGTAGTGTCATGTCTCTGCACACTCTGTCCTGTGTCATATCCTCTGCACACTCTGTCTGTGTCATGTCCTCGTTCTGCACACTCTGTGTCATGTCTCTGCACACTCTGTCTGGTGGTCATGTCTTCTGCACACTCTGTGTCATGTGTCCTCTGCACACACTGTGTCATGACTCTGCACACTCATTTTGTCATGTCTCTGCACACTCGTGTCATGTCCTCTCGCACTCTCTGTAATGTCTTCTATACAACTGTGTGTCATCTCTGTATATACTGTCTGTAAATTGGGTCTCCTATACTCTGTCTAATGTCCTATACTGTGTTTGTATCTCTGTATACTGTCTGTGAATTTATCTAAAACTGTGTGTAAGTTTTTTGAGGTTTAAAATACTGACTGTAAGAGTGTGTAACTGTGTGTATAATCTCTGTAATCACTGCATACTGTCTGTCTATACAATGTCTCTATGTATGTTATATACTGTGTTTCTCTCCTCACGCCCTCCACCACTGACCCCTTCTCATCCTCACCCCCCTCCACCCACTGAGCCACATCTCCCTCCAACCCTACACCACTGAGGGCCGCTTCTCTCCTTACCCCACCACCACTAAGCCGCTCTCTCCCTCAGCCCCTGCACCACTGAGCTGCATCTCTCCTCAACCCCTCCACCACTCAGCCGCATCTCTCCCGCACCCCTCCACCACTGAGCCGCATCTTCTCCTCACCCCCCTCCACCACTGGAGCCGCATCTCTCCTCACAACCCTCCCCACAGAGAGACAGCATCTCTCCTCAACCCCTCCACCACTGGATCCGCATCTCTCCTCACCCCTCCACCACTGAGCCCATCTCTCCTCACCCCCTCCTACCACAGAGGCTGCAAGTCTCTCTCACCCTCCCCACCACTGAGCCGCTTCTCTCCTCACCCCCTCCACCACAACAGCCGATCTCTCCTCACCCCACCACCACACAGCCGCTTTCTCTCCTCACACCCCTCCACCACAACAGAGCCCGCATCTCCTCCTCACCCCTCCGACCCAACACAGCCGCATCTCTCCTCACCTCCCCGTCCACACACAGCCGCTTCTCTCTCACCCCCTCCACACACAGACACACATCCTCTCCTCAACCCCCCACCACAGAGCCGGCATCTCTCCTCACCTCACCCCTGCACACACACATAGCCGATCTCTCCCTCGCCTCCACCTCCCTCCACCACAGAGCCCCGCATTCTCTCCTCATCCCTCCACCACAGAAGCCGCATCTCTCCTCACCCCCTCACCACACCGCATCTCTCCTCAGAGCCCGACCACCACAGCCGCTTCTCTGCCTCACACCCTCCACCACACAGCCGCATCTCTCCTCACGCGCCCTCCACCACAGACACCCATCTCTCCTCACCCCTCCACCACACAGCCTGCATCTCTCCTCACGCCCTCCAACCACAGAGCCTCCTCTATACTCTACTGACCAACAGAGCCGCCTCCTATTTCTCTGCTACCCACAGAAGACGCCGTCGATACTCTGCTAGCCACAAGAGCCGCCCCATACTCTGCATAACCCTCCACAGGATCCGCCCGATGCCTTACTACCCACGACCCGCCTCTCTATTACTCTGATACCCACTGACCCACCTGTATACAAACAATTCATTTCATCGTGCTCCCTTTGCAATTGCATCGGGCCTATTTTACTATCTCTATATAAATTGCAGTTTTTTCGCTTCCAGTTTAACAAATTGAATACATTATCTTGTACCCGAGTGATTTGCGGTACGTGGAATCTTTCTGTCCACTATGTGTCATTAAGGTTATTTAAAGTGAGTTAAAACAATTTTAACTAAATTGCCTTAGTATTGTCATGCATTAGAATGACTTGTCTTAGGTTATGATAAATATTTCTACAGGAAAGGAGTGTTGCTGAAACTGAAAATCGAAAAATGGGGAGCTTTTGGTTGCAAAATATCGAGTTAGCTCATCAATTTGCATGAGAGCCAGAAAAGGTCCATAAAGGACCCCAATTTTAAGAAACTTCATGTACGAATTTCAGTGGAATGAAAAAATTATGTGGTAAGTAATCAGTTTTGTTTTAATGCATTTAGGGGCTTGGGGTTAGATTTGCGATCCCCTCCGCAGCGTTCTGGCGTGAGGAACCGCCTTGTGAGCGCAGCCAGCAAAGCCCCTATCTTTATAATGAGAGCGCACGAGGTGCCTGCACTTTGACTGAGCGCATGACTCCCATATGAGATTTGTACCCCGGCGTATGCATCGCACAAATCACACCTCCTCCTCCGTACCAGAATGCAAACATTTCGGCGTCCCTGGTGCGTGACGAGACTTGTTGATTTGTGCGCAGGCATCCACCTGTGTACAAATCACAAATATGGGAGTGAATGGGAGAGCACGGTCATGCGCCTGTCAATGCGCAGCACCTGCCTCTCATTTATGATAGGGGTTCTGCTGGCTGCGCTCAAACATTGCGCTTCCCCCTCCCGCAGAATGCTGCGGAGGGAACGCCAATGTTGAAACCAGCCTAAAGGGTATCCATCTTTCCCCAGTTGATAGCCATTCCTGATTATGTCCTGTCTCTGCTGATCAGTGAATCCCACTGCAGTCAGTTACTGAGTCGAGGCAACCAATTTTTTCAACATCAGGCTAAACAAAAGAGCACCCTTAGGGCAAGACACAGCATCGAAAAAAAATTTCGGAATCTATGAAATTCTGGGTCTGGAATTTGCGCAATTCGGATCCAAAATTTTTTTGGACATCTGAAATTCGGATGTAAATTAAATGGGAATATGAAAAAACAGATAAATAAAAAAGTCGGCCTTGAAATTCGTTCCCGTTTACAAGTACAAACCGAATTTCGTCGTACCGAAAATTTTTGTTCACATTTTATTATAATGGGGGCTGTAAATCACTCTGAAAATGAAATATTCGACATGCATCCGAATTTTTTTCGTGGATCGGGCCGATCCGAAAAAAATTCGATCGTGTGTTTTAACCCCATTGAAATCAATGCATTTTCAATGGGTGTCTATTTTTTATCGGGACGTATTTTAGCCCTTAAGAGGGCTTATGAATAGGGTTAGTTTGGCTATTTAATAGCTATATCGGTAGATTTAGGACTTTAAACTATATTGGTATACCCCTGAAATCTCTCTTACAGTGAAGATGTAGCCTCTGCTGACTTTACCAGCACAACTATAGGGAAGCAAAATGTCTAAATAAAAGCAGAGATGTAACTTTCCATGCCATTGGGCATTTAGCTTAGCATCAAACTGGTGACAAATTCCTTTAATATAGATGTCAACCAGTGTCCCATTTGTATGTTAAATGACTGGTAACCAAGAATTTTGTCACCGAGTTTTTTCAGTGTGGAGTTCTCTCACTGTTTGGTAGGCACGGTGGTCAGACAGCAGAAACCAACTTATGTTATTTAATTATAGAGATTTAAAGGAGTTCTGTCAGTGGTCAAAAAAATAAATTATACTCCCCTGCTCCAGCAGACGCTGCCATCAGTCCCCATGGGTCCGTCCTGCTCCGTCGGCGTGTGCTGTGTTTGTCACTTTCCTGACACTGCCCGGCCTGGAGTGCTTCCCCGTGTCTGGGCTGTGTGCGAGCGTCTTTTTGCGTCATATGATGCGTCGTGGGCAGGCTCACCCCTGATTACACACTGTGTTTCCCACCCACCAGCGTCTCACAAATTTGAGCAGAGACTACTAAATTCAAAGGTCCCTGTTCTCCCATTCCACTTTGTGACGTGCTGTGGGTGGGAAAACCATGGAAACGTCCATTGCGTCAATGTGGGAGGGACAGCCGGTGAAAGCCTCTGCAGTGACACTGGTAGAGTGATCCCAGGCTGTCGCCCGGCCCGACCCGTGTCTCCATGGAGTGTTTATCCGATTGGTTTGGCCTTCCATCCGCCAACTTTTGGCCTGTACGCCAAAGGGCAGGGATACATGATGCAAGCTGTTCCCTTCCAGTATATTACCCGACACCTTACCCTCTTCTGAGTCACTTTGGAGTTTGCTCATCACCAATATTGTGATATGCAAATGAGCTCCACAAGTCGTATTAGTCCCCCATGTTATGAGGGGCTATTCCCATTCCTACTGGAGTTGTCAACATGCTGAAGGGCAACGCATAATGCCCCTCATTACCATGAGAACTCCTGCCATGCTCATTTTCATATAACATTTTATAGGCTTAGAATAGATTTAAATAAGATGTTGGCCTTCCTCTTCCCTCTGCCCACTGTTTCCATGGTTTACCTCATCATAGAAAAAAGTCCACGCTAAAAAAACTAAGTGACAGACTCCCTTTAAATACGATTTGTATTATCTTTGGTTATAATTATAATCAACCATTATTTCTTCTACATGTCAAGGATTAAGTTTTTCTTTTATATCAGGCACTGATGCATCCCAGACAATGAATTCATTAGGAAGATTTATTAATGATGAATATAAAACCCAAAATGTGCAAAATGAAGAATGTTATGGTTGAAAAAAGGCCACAAATTTTTGTGTCCTTTTTGCCATAAAGTGACATCACCCTGGAGAAGGGAAATACATACAATGGTAGTTTCCCTTGGAAGGACAAGTATAATTAAATTACTTACTTTGTTAGAATATTCAATCTAACTAAAGACATTTATTTGTGTGTCTAAAACTACAAATTACTAAAATGTATCACTACTAAGACCAACCACGCCATTTAAGTATACAGTGAATGGAAGGTGTCCTATCTACTGAAACAGCTGAATCAAGTTAATTAAGGGCCTGGAGAGTATCAAGAAATCTCGACATGCCCATTATTTTTCACATAAGGTCTTGCGTACCTTTATTCACCTCTCTTCACAATATCAGTTCTATGGCCCAAAATAAGCAAGAATAGAAAGTATTTAATTCAGTGTTTGAACACACAGGTATCTGAAGCGATTTAATTGACTATCAAAAAAAAGCCATTGTATTAACAGAACCCATTGATTTCAATGGGAGCACACACATCAACCACACTTTGGCCATTTTAAGCGCAGCCTGTTTCTCCTCACCTACTTAAACGTGAGAGGGCAGCAGAAAAGCTGAATGCTGCATTAAAAGCAACAGTTTAAATGACAATATCCAAAAAAAGCTGACTAAATATACAAAAATAAAAAAAAAAACTTGAAGACACATCCTGTGTGTTTTGAGCCCTGGTTGTCAAAAATGTAATTGAGCCCCAGGTAATGCGAGGAGTAATGTATACACAGCTGTAAAGTATGGATTATAATAAAAATAATAATAATAATGCTTTATTTTATATGAGCGCCAACATATTCCGCAGCGCTTTAACAGATGTAGTTTAGAAGTACAGAAAATATACAGTAGAGTAATTTACAAAAAGAGGAAACAAATACAAGTACAATAATTGATACAAAACAATAGAAATAAATCAATGTGAAAAAAAATACAATAAATAGAGCAATAAATGAATGAGTGACCTTTCTGCACCAAAACGAGCTTACATTCGCTGGTCGGGATTATAGGGGTTGCACAAGTGTCGTGGCTTAATGCACTGGTGGCCAGTCATCTTGATTAAATTGGGGGTATAGGGCTAAGCTTACATGAATGGTCATCAGTCTGTGTAGACCTTTATGGATTGGTGGAGTTTTAGAAGAGTAATGTCCATAGGATAGCCCATTCACTGTCCTACAGTACAATGGACGTTGTTAGGAGGTATACAATCAGGTTGATAAGGAAATAATGTGAGATATACACCTCTGGCATTAAAGGTATATCTCCATGCATGGATAACTCGTGTCCGCAATTAGTCATTACCCTTTGCTTGCGATCCCCAATAAATCTACGCCACACCAATGTCGTAAGTTTTGTTGAAGAAGTATGTATTGTATAATTACAATGGACGAGGTTAAAATCCCTCCCAATAATTTCAACATGGTGAGGTAACAAAACATCTGTTAATTTACAGAAGATAATTGGTTAGTATAAATAAACATGGGTTATATTCGTCATGTGGGCTCCATTTCCAAACGAATTTCAGTTTTAGTTATGAGTACACAATACCAATGCAGGCATCCTAACCTATGGAGGCCAGTATTGGACAAAGAAATTTACTAATAAAAATGTGAAATGTTAGACATGAAAACTGGTTAACAAGTATACTAATAAGTGTATTATACTTCAACTTATCCTGGGTCTTAATGTCCAAGGATAGCCACATAGCAATATAGATAGACTACTTAGGACCATTACAGAATGTTCTGAACACTTTGTGTTGTAGAGAAAGCAGAGTTAAAGGTCACAGTCTTCTAGACATCCCCCCCCCCCTACATACTACCCCCCCCCCCCCCCCCCAAATAATGAGACTGACCTACACCTTTGAACAATACTTAGTAAACTATAGAACTTTATCTAACTATGAATTATAGATATTTCCACAACACGGTCATGACCCAAGTGGGACATACTGCACACAGTACTTCGTCATCGCACCAATTGGTACATTCACCACATCCAACTTCAAAACCAACATTCAAATCACCCTGGTCCTTCTTCCTTTCAGGTCACGGTGCTCGTGGGGGACATACACACACACATTTCAGGTCATGCACCAAGTATGGATACATTCACCACATCCATACTTCATATTCCAACAATCAAAGCACCCTGCCGCTTCCTTTCAGGTCACAGGTGCTCATGGGGGTACATAGTCACACACAATTTCAGGTCATGGACAAGGTGGGGACATTCACCACATCCAGACTTCATAACCAACATTCACAGCACCCTTCCTCTTCCTTTCTAGATCACAGTGCTCGTGGTGACAAATTCACACGACAAACTCTGGCCATGCACCAATGGGGACATTTCCCCACAGCCAGAATTCATAACCAACGATTCAAAGCACCCTGCCTCATCCGATACAGGTCTACGGTGCTCCGGGGGACAGTACTCACACACAATTCAGGTCATTTCACCAAGGTGTGGACATACTCACACATACTTCAGTTCACTGGATCAAGTGGGGACATTCACCACATCCCAGACATTCCATAACCAACATTCAAAGCACCCTATGTGCCTCTTCCTTTCATATACTGTGCTGCGTGGGACATATTCACACACAATTTCAGGATCGATAGCACCAAGTGGGGACATCACCCAATCCCGATTTCATAATCAAACATTCAAAGCACACCTGCCCCCTCTACCTTTCATTATCACGTTGCTCCGTGGGGTCATAATCCACACATTTCAGAGTCATGGCACCAATGGGGTGGGACATTCACCACATCCAGACTTTCTTAACCCACGATTCAAAGCACCCTGCCCTCTCCTTTCAGGTCACAGTTCTAATGGGCCCACATACTCACACATACTTCATTCATGCACCAATTGGGTACACATACCACACATACTTCAGGTATCATGCACCAGTGGGGACATTCACCACATCCAGACTTCATAACCAACCTTCAAAGCACCTGGTGGCCTCTATCCTTTTCAGATCACGGTGCTCGTGGGGGACATAATCACAGACAAATTTCAGGTGCATGCAACCATAGTGGGGACATTCACCAAATCCAGATTTCATAATCACCATTCAAAGCACCCTTTGCCTCATTCCGTTTCTCAGGTACAAGTTTCTCATGGGGACATAGTCACACACATTTCAGGTCATGCAACCAATTGGGGACATACTTCACAACATACTTCAGGTCATGGATCAAGTGGGGACATTCACCACAACCAACTTCATAACCAACATTCCAAATGCACGCCTGGCCTCTTCCTTTCATATCACAGTGCTCGTGGGGGAACATATTCCACACACATATTCAGGTCATGCCACCAAGTGGGTACATAGCTCACACATACTTCAGGGCATGATCAAGTGGTAGACATTCACCACATCCAGACTTCATAGAACCAGACATTCAAAGCACCCTGCCTCTTCCTTTCAGATCACGGTGCCACATGGGACCATATTCTCACAACATCCTTCAGTGGTCATGCCACCAAGTGGGGACATTCACCACATACAGACTTCATAACCAACATTCAAAGCTACCCAGTCCTCTTCCTTATCAGTCAACGGTGCTCATGGTGACCATACTCACACACTTTTCATGTCATTGCACAAGTGGGGGCATCACACATCCAGACTCATAACCAACATTCAAAGCACCCTGTCCTCTTTATCCTTTCAGGTCACGGTGCTCGTGGGGGACATACTCACCACACATTTTCAGGTCATGGATCAAGTGGGACATTCACCACTATGCCACACTTTATTTCCCACATTCAAAGCACCCGCCTCTGTCCCTGCCTCATAATGGTCCCAATTGCTTTTTTTCAGATTTGCTTTTGATGTCTGTGTGGCGTATGCTGTTACATAGTCACAAAGGGATGTCACGAAGTGCTCTGGTGTATCTTGTTGGGTATCAGTTTGATTCTCAAACAGATCATTAATGTTTATACCTTTTTTTTTTCGCAGAAAAATGTCTGCTGACAGATTGGCGAAGAACTGGAACAGGTGAAGGTATAATAACCACAAAAATAAAAGCATCAGTAGATGGAGCATTTTTCTCACGTTTTGTATTTCTTGTGTAATAGGAAGTTTGTTTACAGAAAAAAACAGCATGGTCTTGGTGTGTGATTTTTTTTTTCAATAATTTTAGGACTCTCCCATAACTGAGATGGTAATTTGCCCGTCTTTGGCAGTGTCTGCAATTAGAGACCAAATCTTGTTGTCCTAATTGGTGCGGACCCAGCACAGACTGGTGGTGGTGGGTGGGGGGATGCAATACTCCTGTTTGGTCGAGCCTTAATATGTAATTTCTCCTATGAGACCTCCATTGTTATGACCTAACAGCAGAAAAATATCTTAGTCCCAGTGGTTAAAACCCAGAGATGTGTGTATTTACAGATGCGCTCAGATGGTCATAGTTCAAGAAACGGTCCCTCACAAGGATATTAAAAGTCAGGTTCCTTATTTTAAGACAATATTGATAGCTCAAGTGATAACTGTAATAAGCACATTGCACATAAATTCCCTTTAAGTCCAAAATCTTTAATAGTTTTTATTTCCATGCAATGGGAACATTGCACACTTTTCTAAATCAAAACATGAAGAGAAATGTATAGAATGTTTAACTACTTGACAGAAAATAACAAAAAAAGGAACATTGGGCTGTTCAAAAAATTTGCCTGCTTTTGTCTTTACAAACTCAAAATATGTACTCTTTTTCTTTAAGATTTAGCATTCCTGTGAATCTCTATCCTAATATATAGTTGTATAACCACAATAATTTTTTTTTTTAGAACTGCTTCACATGTTGCACAGAGTCAACCAATGTCTGGCATCCGTCAACTGTTATTGCAGCCCAGGATGCTTTGACTACATCCCACAATTTATTTGCATTTGTTGCAACTTTTTTGATGTCACACCCCCACAAGTCTTCTATTGGATTAAGGTCCGGGCATTGATCTGGCCACTCCATACCCCAATTTTGTTGTAGTGGAACCAAGATTTTGTTTGTTTACTGGTGTGTACAGGGTCGTTGTTTTGATGAAACATCCATTTCAAGGGCATTTCCTCTTCAGCATAAGGCACCATGACCCCTTCAAGTAATTTGATATATGCAAACTGGTCCATGATCCCTAGTATGGGGTAAATAAGCCTGGCACCATAGCAAGGGAAGCATGCCATATCATCATGCTTCACTGTCTTTGGAGTGCACTGTGGCTTGATTTGGAGTTTGGGAGTCGTCTGATGAACTGCCTGCAGATCTTTGTCCCAAAAAGAACAATTTTACTTTCATCAGTCCACAAAATGTATGTCCATTTCTCTTTAGGCCAGATGGTTCCAATAAAAGGTGATATTGTGTCAGCGCTAAGGTATGAACCAGGACACCGCTCAATTAATAATTACCTCTAGACTTTAATAAATCGGTGATTCACTTGAGAAAGGCGCAATAAGCGCTGAAACGCGTTGTGGCGATTGGGAATCCCATACCGATTTATTAAAGTCTAGAGGTAATTATTAATTGAGCGGTGTCCTGGTTCATACCTTAGCGCTGACACAATATCACCTTTTATTGGAACCGTTTCTCTCTTCCCGGCTGGGAAGCGTGATATCAAGCAGCTTGGCTTCTAGGACCTTGCTCACGTCACATCACCACTCCCCTGAAGCTATCACGTGCACCGCCAGCGTTTGGACTACGAGATTTCTTCCACCGCTCGGCTCCGGGTCGGCGTGGAGATCCCATCGGGATTGATCCGTACCTACCAACCAGTTGTGCGGTCAGGCACAACTGGACCAGGTGAGCACAGGGGTTGTTTAACCGACCCCCTGTTTTAATCTATTTTAGCAGTGTGGCGTAACTTTCTTTTCTTTAGGCCAGATGATATGTTCAAATTGTATCCGCTTCAGTACAGGTTTTTTTTTGTTGTTGTTTTTTTTAACAGTGGGACTTTGTGGCAATTTCTTGCTAATAGAAGACAGCTCTATAAAAATAATCTACCTTTCAGAGTCCTCACAAGTAACTTGAGACATCTTTGATCATCCTGGAGCTGATCATTGGCTGAGCCTTTGACATTCTGGCTATTCTTCCATCTATTTAAATGGTAGTCTTCCGTTTTCTCCCACGTCTCTGCTTTCCATTTTAAAGCATTGGAAACCATTTTTGCTGAACAGCCAATCATTGTTTGCAGTTCGTTATAAGTTGTACCCTCTCCAATCATCTTTTTTTATCAAACTACGCTGTCTTCTGAACAGTCTCGAACAACTTATATTTCTCAGGCTTTCAAGGAGAAATGCATGTACATGTGCTACTTCCCCCTAAATAAGGGCCACCTGATTCGCACCTGTTTCTTCACAGAAGGATTGACCTCACTAATTGAACTCCACACTGATAATATTTTATTTCGTCTTCCTGATCTGCTGCCACTTCACTAGCCAGCCTCCCGTAGTCAATGGAGCAGCGGTGTGCCTGTGGGTAATCAGTCGTTTTATGGCTCGTCCCTCGCCTCTGCCTCCTGCCCCTGCTCTCATAGCCGGTCTCTCTGCTGGTACAACTAGACACCTTCTGGGTCCCATTTTGTCATCTCCAGCCTCTGCATCAAACTGTCTGTGTGGTATAACATCTGTGTGGTGCAGTGCTGCATATTTATTGTGCTTCATGTCTGCTCTACTGATAGCTTGGTGGCACCCTGCATCCTTCCCATCCTCATCCACCTCTGCTCCCTGCAACCCGCCGTTATCAGAGGGGGAGCCTTTCACCGATCTCGGCTCCTCGTTGCAACCCTCCTCATCCATCCATCTCTGTGTTTTACAAGTCTGCCCTCCTGCAGTGCTTCTGCTTCTCCTTCACTCTCCCTCATAAGGGGGTGGGGATCTCTTACTGCCGGCGCCATACTGGGGCCTCTTATGCGTGAGTCTCCAGAGCCGGGGCCGTCCCCAGTCCCCGCGCTCCCCAGAAGATACTGGTCCATGCCGCCTGTGTGCCAATGGTGATGAGTTGTGATTTAGGGTCTCGGGTCCAGTGAGATCATTCTATAAGCATGGATTTCAGCGGTGAGCAGTTGGAGCGTTCCCACTACATTCCTACAGTAGCCAGAGCCGAAACCGGAAGTCACTTCTATTATTTTGAACACATCCCCTTTCAATTAATTATTCAAATACACAGACTCAAAAACCTGCAGTCCGAAAGGACTTTCCCTTAACGACGAGGTTTCTACGAGTTTGTCGTCTGTGTCCTACACATCTTTTGACTTTGCGGTGGTGTTGCTTCAACCGTTTGGGAGGGGAGCCCTTCTTGCGAAGGCTGACATTAAGTTGGCTTTTCATCTCACCGTTTCCTTTACAGGTTTTAGTTCTTTGGGTTTCCAATTTCAGGCTTTTTATTTTTTCGATCAGTGCCTTTCAATGGGGTTTGCATTATCTTGCTTTTATTTTGAGACCTCTACTTTTCTTCAGTGGGTGACTGAGCAGCATGTCGCATGAGCAGCATGCTCCATTACCTGGATGATTTTTTTGATCAGCGGTCCCCCAGGTTCTGATTGTTTTAACTTGCTGAATGGTTTTAGTTCCTTAAGGGTACCGTTACACGTCGCAACATTGCATGCAATTTCACTTGCAATTTGCTGGTTGCAGTGAAATCATGGACACATTGTTCTATTTTGTTGCCATGTACAAATGGAACAATGTGTCCATGATTTCACTGCAACCAGCAAATTGCAAGTGAAATTGCATGCAATGATGCGACGTGTAAAGGTACCCTAATGGAGTGTCTTGGTGTTCCTTTAGCCGCCGAGAATATGGTTCCCAATCTGCTTACTTAAAATTCCTTGGCATTGTGATCGATTCTAATCATATGGAATTGCACTTGTTTGAGGAAAAAGTTGAGGGCATTCTGCGCCAAAATGCATTGTGGTCCTAGGTAGCGAGAAAGTTACTTTGAAAAATCTACAATCATTGCTGGGGAGTTTGAATTTCGCTCTCAGAACAATGCCCATGGGCAGGGCATTCTGCAGGCGTATTTATGATGGCACAAGGGTGTTTCATCCCCCTTGGTGCACATTTGGCTAACTGCAGACATGGCTGATTTTCTTTTCTGGTTACGCTTTTTGGAACTCTTCAACAGTTGCGTACAGGAGTATTTTGTTTTATCATCCTCCTTGCATCTTTTTATTGACGCGGCAAATGATTCTGGTCTTTCAGTCGTTTTTGGGAAACAATGGGTGTTTGAGGAGTGGCCGGAGTGTATTGGGCTCTCCTTTGTTCGTTTAGGACCTAGCTTCCGTAAATCGTTTGCAGTTTTGGTGGCGTTAACTTTGTGGGGGGAACAGCTGGCGAATAAGAGTATCATTATTCAAACGCCTAGGGCAGGGCTGGTTATGGTTTTGAATACGCTTTCCTCGAAAAACGCTAAAGTGAATATCATTTTACGCCATATAGTGTTTTTGTGTTTGAGGCATAACATTTGGCTGATAGGTCAATTTTGTGATGGTGCCAGTGGTTACCTTTGTGCTTCTTTTTCTTGGTAGAAACCATTAGAAAGTGTCGGGGTACTCATGGATTCGAAGCGGGAAGGTATTCCTTGCCTGAGGCACCTATGGACTCTTTTCCAAATCTACTTTCGAGCTGTATCTGAAACCTGTTATCTCAGTTGCATGGAGGGATTGGTGCTTGTTCTGTCAAGCAGAACAGTCTGACTGTCGAGTGGCCGATGTGCATTGGATTATTTAATTTCTATATTACCTTGTGGCTGATAAATACAGTATTTCACAGATACATAATTGAGTTTTCTTTTTTTCTAAAATTGTTGGGTAATTTTTCTGTTTTTTTCTTTCTTTCCTGTCAAACAATTTTTTAATGGTTTGAGAAGAACGCACTTGTGACTGGGCGGAATGAGAGCTATTTCTCTTTCACTTTTATTCCAGTTGTGGTCTGTGTTATCATAGAAATTCAAATTAATTGAAATATACCAATTATTTCGAGTGTTTTTCTTTGGCCTTTTTTGGTGCTTTTAGGGATAGCAAGTTGGTATGTCGGAGCAGGTTTCATTTGCTAGGCTTGGTTTTTTTGGGCATTTACGGTGACATAAGACGTTTTTAGTATTTTTTTTCTCCAGAAATCGAAAACAGACCAAGTGGGGAGAGGTACAACATTTCTGCTAAATTCGCTTTCAGATTCGCTGTTATGTCTAGTCTACATTTCAATTCAGCTAATTGGGTATAGGTGCACCCTGCCAGGAACAGGCCTTTATTTGTTCACGCGGACAGGGCACCGGTAACCGTTTTTCAGTTTATCGTAGTGTTGCACAAATGCTTGGCTAAATTGGGGTTAGCTAGTTTACGTATTTCTGCGCATTCTTTTTGGATTGACGGAGGAGGCGAGGTGTGATCTGCCTGAAGCGAAGATTTGACGCATTGGGAGGTGTAATTCGCGCAGAGTTAATTTGTATATTTGCCCTACTTTTCTTGTTTAATTTTGTCTTTTATTTTACAGATGCTAGGATTGTATGGATTATTGGACATTCATTTATTTACTGGGCTAAGAGGGCCCAGCTGAGGAGTTACTCTGACAATCTTTCGTTCAACCAGACTCAAGTGTCCATCCATTGGTTTGATAAAAGGGGGATGCAGTGGGAGGCGTTATGTTTTATGCTACAAAAGATCTCACTGCTTTCCACGCAAGCAGATTTAATTATTTTGCAGCTGGCGGGGAGCGATTTTAGGACGATTGGTATGTTAGACCTTCTGTGGCACATCAAACAAGATTTAAAGATGATCCAAGCTATGTTCCCAATGTTCCCAATTCACAAATGTATTAATTGGACCATATCAAGGTTCATGCCAGTATTGGGTGGCTTTCCGTATCATGTTGATTTAGAAGGTTACATTTCGGGGTCCACCTCGGTGAAGTTGGGTTAGATATCTTTAATTTGGATTTGCAATCCATGGTGGAAAAATGGCTGTTTGGTTTGGGGGGAGCTCACTGTAGTCTGTGAACCCGGGTGGGGGGAAAATTTGCCCAAATGGATTGGACATATTATGGAATTCTCTGCTGTTTGTTTATTCAGGATGGATGTTTTCCCCTTCAGTATTTTAAAGAATATTTATTCATGGATTATTTGTGGATTGTATCATT
Source organism: Allobates femoralis (assembly GCA_033576535.1). Lineage (NCBI taxonomy): Eukaryota > Metazoa > Chordata > Amphibia > Anura > Aromobatidae > Allobates > Allobates femoralis. The sequence goes on from JARQOC010000003.1 coordinate 67,133,994, forward strand.
GTAACCCTAAGTAAAGCCTCACAGCCATTTTTATGCCAGCTCGAAGTGTCATGTTTTCATTTCGAGATTTTAATTAAGGAGGGAAAGTGGGGGTCTATGTTCCATGAGTAGCCCCCAAAGTGAGTAACGTAAGGGCTAGATGGGAACATGGCTCCCTGTCCTTCATGTTTTGTTTCGGGTCCCCATTATCATTTAAAGGTTTACTTTTGGGGTAGTAGCTTTTAGGGTTAATAGGAGGCTTGTATTTGTTCAATCATTTCTCTTAAATATATGGATACAAGTCTGAGGTATCCTCAGACTTTGAGTTGCAGGGGTAAATCCTCTGTCAACTAAGTAACAGAGTCCAGGTTGTCTGTGATTGGCCACCTGGACCGCTGAAGTGATTGGCATCCTTATTGGCAGGTTTATGAGCATAAAAAGAGGGGTATAAATTCTCCCTTCTGAGGTGGAGGTCATCACATCGCTGGAGAGCTTGAAGAAGATGCCTGCTCACCATTCCAGTGCAAGAGGGTTTTCCATTGGATATCGATTTGTCGAGAGGATATTCTTGTGGTAAAAATTTTGCCCAAATAGATTGTGCGTATTCTGGAATTCTCTGCTGTTTATTCAGGATGGGTGTTTTCCCAACCGGTGTTTTAAAGAATATTTATTCATGGATTATTTACGGATTGTATCGTTGTAACCTTAAGTAAAGCCTCACGACCATCTTTATGCCAGTTTGAAATGTTATATCTTCATTTATAGATTTACCGTATATACTCGCGTATAAGCCGAGTTTTTCAGCCCAAAAATTGGGCTGAAAAGTACCCCCCTCGGCTTATACGCGAGTCAGTGCTGTATACCGATGTATACATCGGTATACAGCAGCCCCCGCATCCCCAGTAATGCAGGGCCCCCCCAGCGTCGCTCCGGTCACCTGTAAAGCAAACTATACTTATCACAGTCCCGCTGTCCGCGCCTGCTCGCCGCTGCCGTCCGCGATCCTCCGTCTTCATGCGTCTTCTTCCTGTTTCTGTGCTCGTCGCAGGCAATGACGTCATTCCCTGCGACGAGCACAGGAAACAGGAAGAAGTCGCTTGAAGATGGAGGATCGCGGACGGCAGCGGCGAGCGGGCGCGGACAGCGGGACTGTGATAAGTATAGTTTGCTTTACAGGTGACCGGAGTCAGGCTGGGGGGGCCCTGGATTACTGGGGATACTGTATACTACCGCTGGGGCTGCTATACACTACTACTGGGGCTGTATACACTACCACTGGGGCTGCTATATACTACCACTGGGGCTGTATATACCTCTGGGGCCCTGTATACTACCACTGGGGCTGTATAAACCACTGGGGCCCTGTATACTACCACTGGGGCTGTATATACCACTGGGGCTGTATATACTACTAGGGCTGCTATATACTACCACTGGGGCTGTATATACTGCTGGGGCCCTGTATACTACCACTGGGGCTGTATATACTACCACTGGGGCTGTATATACTGCTGAGGCCCTGTATACTACCACTGGGGCTGTATATACTACCACTGGGGCTGTATATACTGCTGGGGCCCTGTATACTACCACTGGGGCTGTATATACTACCACTGGGCCTGTATATACTGCTGGGGCCCTGTATACTACCACTGGGGCTGTATATACTACCACTGGGGCTGTATATACTGCTGGGGCCCTGTATACTACCACTGGGGCTGTATATACTACCACTGGGGCTGTATATACTGCTGGGGCCCTGTATACTACCACTGGGGCTGTATATACTACCACTGGGGCTGTATATACTACTAGGGATGCGTCTATACTACCACTGGGGCTGTATATACCACTGGGGCTGTATATGCTACTGGGGCTGCGTGTATACTACCACTGGGGCTGCTGTATCTACCTCTGGGACTGGTGTATACCACACTGCTGGGGGCTGTATACTTGTGCTAGGGTCCACCCTCGGCTTATACACGAGTCAATAGATTTTCCCAGGTTTTGGAGGCAAAAGTAGGGGGGTCGGCTTATACACGGGTCGGCTTATACACGAGTATATACGGTAAGTTAAGGAGGGGAAGTGGGGTCTATGTTTCCATGTGGCTGGAAGTATGTAAGTCACATACATGTAGTCACCTGACCGCCTATCTCTTGGCACCGTAGAATCCTGATAGTGGGCAGTTCATGCGATGTGAGGATTCACATGTGATTGCAGTCATGTATCCTAAAGTTGGACAACCCCAAAGGTCCATTTCTATCACAAAATAAAAGCATATCAGTGGGAGTCCAACCTCTCGATTGCTCACAAATCTTGAGAATGAAGGGGCCGCCCTGCTGATTTAATACAATGGCCCTCTTAACTTCTTTTCTATTTCTCCCGGCACAGTGGCCCTCCCAGCACCCAGATTTGCAGGAAACTATCATTGCCTCGTTTATTTCAACAGGAAAGACTATGCAGAGGGCCCCCCTACTAAATGACCATTGTAGCCCCAGAATTGTCAGAAATAATGGTGGTCACAGAGGTTGAGATGAAAATACCTCTTTTAAAATACAATAATTTAGATTAATATACAAATATTTACCAACTTAAAAACAATCTATTGTCATCCTGTTCTTTTTTTTCTAATTAAAACCTGATTCCGGAAAGTTGAAAACTGGAAATCATTTCCTTGTCTCTCAAGTTTCTTTGGCAATGTGCCAAATGCTTAAATGAATAGCCATGGACACTACATGTGTGGTCTCCACTGTCCAGGATGGTACAAGTAGTTCGGTGTTGTCTCCATTGCACTTTCAGGATAAACTGTCCCTGAATAATTTGAGCTGTGCAGGTAAATTTCCCCTGTTGCAATGACAGCACAACCCCCATAATATGTCGCGGGCGCAGCTATGTTATCGGGGGTGTACATGGCCATATTTGGTTGTAAACCATAATTGTAGAGAATGCTGTATATGGTATAAGCAGGGGCATGAACAGGAATCCAGTCATGTATCAGACTTAGGCTGCCTTCAGATTTGCAGATGCCTCCGCAGCGTTCTGCGGAGGCATCTGCAAGCATCTGCATGCAGACCGCAGCCCCTATGTTTATAATGGAGCGCACGGCGGTCTGCAGATGCTTGCAGACCACCGTGCGCTCCCATTGCCCGCCATGAGTGATCTGTGCGCAGGCGTATGCCTGCGCACAAATCACACACTCTCGCCCGCACCAGGGACGCGACATGTTGCGTCCCTGGTGCGGGCGAGAGTGTGTGATTTGTGCGCAGGCATACGCCTGCGCACAGATCACTCATGGCGGGCAATGGGAGCGCACGGTGGTCTGCAAGCATCTGCAGACCGCCGTGCGCTCCATTATAAACATAGGGGCTGCGGTCTGCATGCAGATGCTTGCAGATGCCTCCGCAAAATGCTGCGGAGGCATCTGCAAATCTGAAGGCAGCCTAAGACCAAGTTCACACATTGAGTATTTGAGTTTTTTACCTCAGTATTTGTAGCCAAAACCAGGAGTGGGTGATAAATACAGAAGTGGTGATGTGTTTAAGGCCCCTTTCACATCAGCGGTTTTTTCAAATCGCGGCAGATGCGGTGAAAAAAATGCATCTGCCGCGATTACCGCATACCGGCTGCACTTGCGGCAAGCCCCATACAATGTATAGGCGGTGTGAGGCACCGGCTGGGTCGGTATGCTGCGACCGGTATGTGCCTCCCTGGGTGCGTCCTCCAGTTCCGCAGGACGTACTCCATACCAGGTATTAGACGGGATTCCTCTTCTCAGAGCAGAAGGGGTTAAGAGGAAGCAGGAACACTGGGTGTGGTTCCTTGAGTTGGGAGTGAGCACACCTCCCTGGGCTTCTGGTAGTGAAGCAATTCTGAGCCAGGCCGCAGACCTGGTGGCTGGTATACTACTGGGAAAGTAGTGAGGAGCGGCCCCTGAAGGAAGGGGACCGGAATGTTCTTTTGGACTATTGTTTTTTTTCCTCTCTTCTGTTGGCTGAATAAACCCGTGTGCAGTGACCCGTGGTGCCCGGATCCCTTGTCTCTGCCGTGCCGCCGCCGCTACCTCACATATGGTGGAGAATGCGGGCATTGCTGGCCCGGTGAGGTGTAGCCGGCGCTACTGTTGCCCTCTGTTCCGGTGGGGAAGTGACTTTTCATGAGGCTAATGAGCCGGTGCTAAGTAAGAGGAGCAGCAGTCATCATTGCGGCCAGTCTCTTGCGTGGTGCCCGGCATCGCATGTCCTGGATCCGGCCGGCTACATTACAACACAAACCAGCAGCCAGCATGGAGGAGGTGCTCAAGCACCTGGTGCTGGCCCAGCAGCAGCAACAGGAAGCTCAGCAGCAGCAGGAGAGGAGGCACCAGGAGCAGATGGCCCTGTTGATCGAGGCTGTGCGGGCCATACCGGGGGATCCGCCTCGAGGACCAGGTGACGACTGCAGCGTCCGGAAAGCGGTAAGACAAGCGCTGCAAAAGATGACCCCGGGGGATGATGTGGAGGCATTCCTGGCCGTGTTTGAGCGGGTGGCTGAACGGGAGAGACTGCCGGTCGCACAGTGGGCCGAGGTGCTGGCGCCCTATTTGACTGGTGATCCCCAAAAGGCATACATAGACCCGTGTACTGAGGATGCCCTGGACTATGGAGCCCTGAAGGGGGAGATATTGGCCCGTACCGGGGTCAATACATATCTGAGGGCCCAACGGGTGAGCCAATGGGACTACGAGGAAGGCAAACCCGTGCGCTCACAGGCCTATGATTTGTTGCACCTGGTTAAAAAATGGCTGCAGCCTGAAGCCCTGAGTCCAGCTCAGATGGTAGAGCGGGTGGTGGTGGATCGCTTCGTGCGTACGCTGCCCGTCCCCATACAAAAGTGGGTGGGACACAGTGACCCGGGTTCCCTAGACCAGTTGGTGAATGTGGTGGAGCGCCATGTGGCCACACAGGAACTGATCCGGGACACTGGGACAATGCGGGCTACCCGCAAGGCCGCGCTCACCACACCAGACAGTAGGGACCCCCAACCCGGCCCCCGGGCGGGCGAGCGCCCGTCTCAGGCCGAAAACGGGCCTCCCCCTGCAGCAAAGCGGCGATCCGGACAGCCGCGGTTCGGCCCCTGGTATAGCGGGGAACCACCCCGATGTAGAAGATGCCGGGAGGTGGGACATATGATGGCGCAGTGTCCCCTCAACGGGGAACCAATGGACTGTGACTATTCCCGGAGGCGGTCCATGCTCGCCCACCTCGTCGGAAAACGGGGCTCGGGCCCCCGGGATACTGAGAATGTACTGTGCCGCGTACAGCTTAACGGTCATGAGGTGACGGCCCTACTGGACTCAGGGAGCAACATGACCCTCGTGTGTGCCTCCTTGGTCTCCAGGACCATATCCACCGGCCGTATGGTCAGGGTGATGAGTGTCCATGGGGATCATCGCAGGTATCCGATGAAGCGGGTCACGTTTGCTACCCCAGCCAGGCGGGTTCAACATGTGGTTGGGGTGGTAAAGGATCTCCCTTATGATGTTGTGCTGGGGAGGGATATGCCCTTGTTCCGGGTATTGTGGAACGGGTATATGGCCCCTCGGATGAAGGATAGACAGGGCCCGGAGCCCAAGGATCCCGCCCCTGGGATACCCAGTGGACTTGATGTGACTAAACCCCGGGTGCAGAGACCCGTGCGCCGACTCCCCGTCCGGAATGGTGCAGCAGTGCCGCGCGCCGACCCCGTTTTCCTCGGAGGGCCCCAGAGCTCTGTCGTTGGTACCCGTCCGGGGTTAGTGGGTGCCGGGGGCCCGAACGGGTTGGTTGCTCGTGGGGTATGGCACCACTGGTACCCCCGGGTGCCCCTGCTTGGCTCCGCCGGTGCTCCGCGCCGTGATGTGGTCCCCTCACAGGGCCCAGGGTTATGGCCTTGTGTTCAAACCCGTACGCTTGAACATAGGGGGGGGGGTTATGTGAGGCACCGGCCGGGTCGGTATGCTGCGACCGGTATGTGCCTCCCTGGGTGCGTCCTCCAGTTCCGCAGGACGTACTCCATACCAGGTATTAGACGGGATTCCTCTTCTCAGAGCAGAAGGGGTTAAGAGGAAGCAGGAACACTGGGTGTGGTTCCTTGAGTTGGGAGTGAGCACACCTCCTTGGGCTTCTGGTGGTGAAGTAATTCTGAGCCAGGCCGCAGACCTGGTGGCTGGTATACTACTGGGAAAGTAGTGAGAAGCGGCCCCTGAAGGAAGGGGACCGGAATGTTCTTTTGGACTATTGTTTTGTTTCCTCTCTTCTGTTGGCTGAATAAACCCGTGTGCAGTGACCCGTGGTGCCCGGATCCCTTGTCTCCGCCGTGCCGCCGCCGCTACCTCACAGCGGGCTTGCGGCAGGTGCGGTTTTGGCACTTGCGGCAGGTGCGGCCGCGAAAAAAAACGCAGTCAGCCGCGGTTTTTTCACGGCCGCACCTGCCGCACCTGCCGCAAGCCCACCTATACATTGTATGGGGCTTGCCGCAACCGTGCCGCAAGTGCAGCCCATATGCGGTAATCGCGGCAGATGCGATTTTTTTCACCGCATCTGCCGCGATTTGAAAAAAACGCTGATGTGAAAGGGGCCTAGATTATACTTTTCCTCTGATTGTTCCACTCCTGGTTTTGGCTACAAATACTGAGGTAAAAACTTACCAAATACTGAACATGTTCATGTGATCTTCAAAGGATTTGTATTAAGACATTGTGATCTTCAAATTAAATTTGATACAGGAACATCGTGAGTTGTTTGTAACCTCCTGATCTGTAATATCATAAACGGATTAGGGATGATGAAGTTACACAATTTCAATTAAGACATAGAATAATCTCTGAAAGGGGTGTGTTTACCGATAAGGTAGACAAAAGTCAACTCGAGGCTACACAGTGACTTTGGCCGAAGATTTCTATGTGCCATGGCATAGTATATGTGAACAAGATGGCATTGTGACAGTGTGGGTACCACCGCAAGCAAGTCACTAAAACATACATTTGGGTCCAATGTTTTGTGACTTGTCTTGGATCCCCAGGGTTTGCAATGTGACCCCAGACTTCTATATTGTGCTGCGATGTAGTTGTGGAACCTATGCTATGGACAAATTTGGTGTAGCTGCAGCCTAGCAACACGTACTTTTATTTGGTGAATTTTTTACCTCAGGATTTGTAGCCAAAACCAGGAGTGGGAAAATCGGAGGAAAAGTATAATAGAAACACGTCACCACTTCTGTATTTATCACCCACTCCTGGTTTTGGCTACAAATCCTGAGTAGTGATGGGCGAATCCTAAATTACTCGGAATCGCTTGACTCTAGCGAGTCCGAGCCCAGGACTCGCTACTCGTTGCGAGTCTAGCGAGTCCAATGTTAATGAATGGGGAAGCGAGTAATAGCGAGTAGTGTGAGATTTACAAATCGCAGATGTGTCTCGGAAGCTTCAGCCTGAAGCAATCCTAGTTGTGTCATTTATTTGCATTGCTAGTTTACTTTGTAAGTAATCGCTGACTCGCACAGATAAGATCCTGTCTTCTCTGTGTTTTGGCTGCCCCAGCTCCAGGGTCCTAGAGCCTGCCTGCTGCCTGATGTAGCAGAGCTGAGATTGTTCTCAGTCTGCTCATTCCCTGTGTACAGACATGAATGTCTGTGCACAGAGATGATGTAGCAGAGCTGAGATTGTTCTCAGTCTGCTCATTCCCTGTGTACAGACATGAATGTCTGTGCACAGAGATGATGTAGCAGAGCTGAGATTGTTCTCAGTCTGCTCATTCCCTGTGTACAGACATGAATGTCTGTGCACAGAGATGATGTAGCAGAGCTGAGATTGTTCTCAGTCTGCTTATTCCCTGTGCATAGACATCTATATTTATGCACAGGGGATGTAGCAGAGAGGACATCGCGTTTTGGACTGCGTCGGACGGAAGAGGATTTTTTTAATTAAAGATGGAGTCCCTAATGGCTTTTTTTTTTATTTCTAATAAAAAATTTTCCTTGTGTTGTGTTTTTTTTAAAACAATTTAATAGAAATTCATGGCGGTCATGTCTAATATTGGCGTGACCGCCATAAATTTTGGGCTTAGGGCCAGCTGATAATACAAAGCTGGCCCTAACCTCTTTATTACCCAGCGTGCCATCGCTACCAGGGCCGCTGGAAGAGCGGGGTTCAGCGCCAGAGGATGGCGCTTCAATGAACGCGCCATCTTCTGGGGCGGCTGCGGGCTGCAATTTGCAGCGGGGGGTGCCCAGAAAGCTTGGGCATCCCTGCGCTGCGGATTCCAGCCCCAGCTGCTTAGCTGTACCTGGCTAGACATAGAAATTGCGCGGAGCCCCACGCATTTTTTTTTAATTATTTCATGAAATTCTGAGATTCTGACTCTGAGACTCTGACTCTGAAATTCATGAAATAATTAAAAAAAAATGCGTGGGGCTCCGCGCAATTTCTATGTCTAGCCAGGTACAGCTAAGCAGCTGGGGGCTGGAATCCGCAGCGCAGGGATGCCCAAGCTTTCTGGGCACCCCCCGCTGCAAATTGCAGCCCGCAGCCGCCCCAGAAGATGGCGCGTTCATTGAAGCGCCATCCTCTGGCGCTGAACCCCGCTCTTCCAGCGGCCCTGGTAGCGGTGGCACGCTGGGTAATAAAGAGGTTAGGGCCAGCTTTGTATTATCAGCTGGCCCTAAGCCCGAAATTTATGGCGGTCACGCCAATATTAGACATGACCGCCATGAATTTCTATTAAATTGTTTTAAAAAAAACACAACACAAGGAAAATTTTTTATTAGAAATAAAAAAAAAAGCCATTAGGGACTCCATCTTTAATAAAAAAAATCCTCTTCCGTCCGACGCAGTCCAAAACGCGATGTCCTCTCTGCTACATCCCCTGTGCATAAATATAGATGTCTATGCACAGGGAATAAGCAGACTGAGAACAATCTCAGCTCTACTACATCATCTCTGTGCACAGACATTCATGTCTGTACACAGGGAATGAGCAGACTGAGAACAATCTCAGCACTGCTACATCATCTCTGTGCACAGACATTCATGTCTGTACACAGGGAATGAGCAGACTGAGAACAATCTCAGCACTGCTACATCATCTCTGTGCACAGACATTCATGTCTGTACACAGGGAATGAGCAGACTGAGAACAATCTCAGCACTGCTACATCAGGCAGCAGGCGGGCTCTAGGACCCTGGAGCTGCACAGAGAAGACAGCTGGACTGGCTCGCAAAGAAACAGCAGTTATCTGCGAGTTTCCTTGCTATCACTGGCACAGTAGCCAGTGATTACTCGCACGAGTCTAATGCAAACAATGGCAATCCTAGTTTTGTCAGCGTTTCTGACAAAACTAGGATTGATATTGATTTGCATTAGACTCGCGAGTAATCACTGGGAAACTCGCAGAGTACCGAGTCCTGCGAGTCCCTTACTACTCGCCGAGTAACGAGTCCTAGCGAGTAGATTCGCCCATCCCTAATCCTGAGGTAAAAAACTCACCAAACATTCAACATTGAAACATATTTTAATGCCACGGTCATTCATTGAGTATTCGGTGAGGTTTTTACCTCAGTATTTTTAGCCAAAACCAGGAGTGGGTGATAAATACAGAAGTGGTGACGTGTTTCTATTATACTTTTCCTCTGATTGTTCCACTCCTGGTTTTGGTTACAAATACTGAGGTAAAAATCTCACCAAATACTCAATATGGAAACATAGCTTAAGGCCACGGTCATTCATTGAGTATTTGAGTTTTTTACCTCAGTTTTTGTAGCCAAAACCAGAAGCTGGTGATAAATACAGAAAAGGTGACGTGTAATCTGGTTGTTCTGGTTCTCTTTTTTTGTACCAATTTACATGACGCCTTAACTAAAATGATCGATTCAGCTCCGCTACTTATATTATGTGCATATTTTTTGAGGTGGGTAAAACCAATTTTCTAGTGGGTACTGCTTCAGGAAATGTTCTTTTTGGTTCCTTTATTTTTAATTTTTATTTCTTCAAGCAGTTTCGAACAGTTCTTCAAGAGTTTTTGCAGAGTTCTTTTTCCTTATTTTCTGCTTTCTGATTGGACAGGGCCTAGTGTGGAACACTTTCCATCAGGAGACTCTTTGGAGTACTGACATGGACTTTTTTTATTTTTTACTTCACCAGTCACGTGAAAGCCTGAAACAGAATACAAATGTGTAAAAGACTGACTGAATATATGACTAGCAAAGTGGTTTTACAATAGAAATGAAGTGGTTCATGCATTTTTTACCATTTCTAAAAACTCCATGTGCACGCATTGAGTATTTGAGTTTTTGTACCTCAGTATTTGTAGCCAAAACCAGGGGTGGAATAATCAGAGGAAAAGTATAATAGAAACACGTCACCACTTCTGTATTTATCACCCACTCCTGGTTTTGGCTACAAATCCTGAGGTAAAAAATGCACCAAATACTCAACATGTGAACGTGACCTAAGGTTATGTGCACACGGCATCTATTAGCTACTACGGCAGCTGTCAACTTTTTACAGAAAAAGTATCTTCTGGGACATGTCAGCAGTCATATTCCCGAGATGTCTTCAATGGTGACTTTGCCATTGTTCTTGAGGTGGATCCACCACCGGCATCTTTCTCTGTACATTGTGAGGAATAAACATGTTATTGCTTTTAACTTTTTCAGAGTTAGAGTTCGAATCCTGAAGCGCTTAAAAGTGACATGAGATTGCACATGTGCACAGGGTGTTTTGACCTTGCTGTGCACTGTTCTTTTATGTGATGCCTTTTTAGGCTGGTTTCACACTACTAGTTTTTGAATCTGGCAAAAACCTGCATCCCCCCCGCAATCCTCTACAATTTTAATAAGTGAAACCACTAAGGAGTTAAAGGTGTAACTTTTTATGAAACATTAAATATAAAAGCACAGACAATACACCATTAACGCAATGATATAAATTTAGGAGATCCCAGTAATGACCACTCCGGGTAGTCACACTGCAGGCATAGCAGTGGGGAACAATAATACGTGTCTCAAAAAGTACAAGATAAATTCCACATACATATGGTTAGAATTGAGTATTGACCAGTCACCCATATGATGTTCCTGTGTTGAACCTCCTCTGCTTTCCTGACAGTGTCCTGGTGTGTGGTCCCCCCCCCCCCCCACGTACGTTTCGCAACGTTTTTTCAAGGGGTGTCTCGTCCTTGATATCCCCTACAATTGTAAGACCTGATGCAACTAGATGCTCCCGCATTGGTATTATTACTGATCCGGCTGTTTTATCCAGCGTAATACTGGTGTGGTAATATCCAATTGCATCAAGTTCTGTACTTTTTATTTTTTTAACAGATCCGGTGAGAAAAAACATGCTCCCTAATGGGTTTGTTCTATACGATACTGGCTTCTGGGCATGCTCAGTCAAAAACCCGGATCCAGCAGGATCTACCTTCCGCCGGATCTAGGTTCTATAGCGCTCCATTTTATTGCCAGCCAGATAGCATCGGAACTGGGTGCTTCTGGGTTTTAAATGAGCAACAAAATTGTAACACTTTGGGTCTTTGTTTTCGGCCACAAATTGTTGACCATGATCAGACTGGAACCGTATACAACCGCTTGCACACACATGTGTTCCTGCATCACCATTGAAAGTCAATGGGGGAGAAAACGGATGCGGGTATACAGTTTCAGCTTGGTTTGCTCGGATTCCAAAAAATGGTAGTGTGAAACCAACCTTAGGCAGATTTTGGGCAGAATCTGCCTGAAAAATATGCCGTTTACACATATGCTAATAGAGAAGGGGAAAAGAAAAATAAGCAATAGCATCCTGGTCAGATAGCAGATGTGATGTCTGATATCACAATAATGACTCCTACAGTTGCGCTTAAAAGTTTACACACCCCGGCAGATTTTTTGCTTTCTTGACCTTTTTTGAGAGAATATGAATGATAACACACAAACTTTTTTTCCCCTCCTGGTTAGTGGTTGGGTGAATCCATTTATTGTCAAATTACTATGTTTTTTCTTTTTAAATCATAATGACAACAAAAAACATCCAAATGACCCTGATCAAAAGTTCACATACCTCAGTTCTTAATACTGTGTATTGCCCCCTTTAACATTCATGACAGCTTGAAGTCTTTTGTGGTAGTTGTGGATGAGGCTCTTTATTTTCTCAGATTGTAAAGGTGCCCAGTTCTTGTAAATTCCTAGGCTTTCTTGCATGAACTTTGCGCTTCAGTTCTCCCCAGAGTGTCTCAATGTTATTGAGGTCAGGAGATTGAGATGGCCACTCCAGAACCTTCACTTTGTTCTACTGTAGCCAATGACAGGTCGACTTGGCCTTGTGTTTTGGATCGTCATGTTGCAATGTCCAAGTACGCCCCATGCGCAACTTCCAGGCTAATGGGTACAAATTTGCCTCCAGTATTTGCTGATAACGTGCTGCGTTCATCTTTCCTTTATCTTTGACCGAGTTTCCTGTGCCTTTGTAACTAACACATCTCCACATCATCAGCGATCCACCTCCGTGCTTTACAGTAGGAATGGTCTTCTTTTCATCATAGACCTTGTTGACACCTCTCTAATTGTAATGTTTATTATTATGGCCAAAAGGTTGGCTTTGGTCTCATCACTCCAAATTACTGTTCCAGAAGTTTGGAGGCTTGTTTCTGTGCTGTTTGGCGTATTGTAGGCAAGAACCTTTGTGGCATTTGTGCAGTAATGGCTTTCTTCTGGCGACTCATTTATGCAACCCATTTTTATTCAAGTGCCTCCTTATTGTGCTTCTTAAAACAGCCACACCACTAGTTTTCAGTGAGTCCTGTATTTCAGCTGATGTTATTTGGGGGTTTTTCTTTGCATCTCGAACAATTTTCCTGGCAGTGGTGGCCAAAATTTTTGTTGGTCTACCTTAGGGGCGGGGAACCATTTTTCTGCCGAGGGCCATTTGGAAATTTCTACCATCCTTCGTGGGCCTTACAAAATTATCAACTTAAAAATTACCTGCTATATTTGGTTAAACAATCAACTCACCCCTATTGTGGTGGCTGGAGCTGCTTCTCTCTGGAGTGGGTGATTAACGCTGCTTTTACTGATTGTGAGCACACAGCCTCAGATGGAGAAAAGTTCCCTGCAAGACTTCACCCTACCATCCCCCATCCTCTGGAATTCTGCACCTCAAAACGTCTGACTGTTCCCTACACTCAGAACCTTCAAGCGGAACCTAAAAGCCCATCTCTTCAGAACAGCCTACAGCCTGCAATGACCATGGTGCCACCTCAACACCACTGGACCTGGCGCTCCACCACCACCTGAGCAGATCCAACCTACTGTCTCCCTCCCCACCACCCGTAAAATGTTAGCCCGCAAGGGCAGGGTCCTCTTTCCCCACTGTATCAGTCTGTCACTGTTAGTTTGTTCATTGTTTAACTTAATTGTACAGCACCATTGATTCAATGGTGCTCTATAAATAAGTAATAATAATAATATTGGTCATGTTGCTTCTCAACTGCTCTTCCAGGTTTGCTAGAATCCTAGATATCACAGGAGAGGCTGGGAGCATATACCTCACTGGGGAAGCTGAGGCTGGGGCATAGAGATCACTGGAGAGCTGGATTTAAAGGGCAGACAGTCGGCAAAACACGTCTGCCAGCCTGAACACTGTGGTCCCCAGGAATCTGCCCGGGGCCGCAAAGAAGTCATCGAGGACCACATTCTGCCCTGGAGCCTGAGGTTCCCCACCCTTGGTCTACCTGATAGTGGTTTGGTTTTTACAGAGCCCGATTTTCCATTTGTTAATCACAGTTTGAACACTGCTGACTGGCATCATCAATTCCTTGGATATCTTTTTGTATTTCTTTCCTGTTTTATACAGTTTAACTATCTTTTCCCATAGATCGGTTGACACTTCTTTTGCTTTCCCAATAACTCACAATCCAGAAACGTCAGTGGCTTGATGAAAGATGAGTCTGTCTGGATCCCAGAAACTCACTCAGCTTTTATGCACACACACTAATTACAAACAAACAGGTCACAGGTGAGAATGTTACCTCTATTAGTCATTCAAACCCATTTGTGTCAACGTCTGTGCATGTTATCAGGCCAAAATCACCAGGGTATGTGATCTTTTGATCAGAAGCATTTGGATGTTTTTGGTTGTCATTATGATTCAAAAGAGAAAACACAGTAGTTAGCAATACATGGCTTCACCCAACCTCTAACCATGAAAAACGTGTTTGTGTTATCTGTCATATTCTCTGAAAAAAGGCCAAGAAAGTAAAAAATCTGCTGAGGTATGTAAACTTTTGAGCATAACCGTATGTCAGTATCATGTTTTACTATAAATCTGGTTTGTTTGTGAACAGATGTGTTGGCATTGGCAGCGCTCCAGTGTAAATACATGACTATTCCTGTGGGTTTTGGAACATCCTCTTGTATACAGTATATATGTGCATATATAATGATTATTGAGCATCTGGAGGAGATTGTATTATTACAATATGACTGACTGTGTCAATAGTTGTACATCACTAATTCCACCAACAGGTGATGGCCGGATTGCACGCTAATCCTTTTAGCTCCTGAGACACAATGTTATTCTTTTAGGCACAGCTATAAATATGATACAAAAGAAATTACGCAGTGAGGCATATATATAATCCATCAAATTTAACCTGTTATTGTCATGTTGTACTTGATATTTGCTAGCTATGACTGTAGGTAGCACCACTTGTAATGGGGAAGAGTGCCTCTAACACGGTTGGGTAGGCACCCGCACAAAACCCACTAGTTGTTGTGTCCTCGGATGTGAATTCCCATCATGACCAACACTTGAATTAGGGCTGAATTATTATTTTGGCACTATACAGCAGTGTAATGTTTCCACTATATGGCAGTATTAGAGTGCTTGAATAAGTATTCATGCCAGTGAACTTTTGCACTTTTTTTACATTACACCCACAAACTTAAATATACTTTATTGTGATTTTATGTGATATATGAACACAAAGTAGCAAGTATTGGTGAAGTGTAAAGGAAAATTCATGGTTTTCTGAATATTTTAAATATATGTGTGAAAATTGTGATTTGCATTTGTATTCAGCCCTGTAGTCTGATGCTCCTAAAAAATTCTGAGTGACCAATTGCTTCGAGAAGTCATCTACTTAGTAACTTTAGTCCACATGTGAGTAATTTATTCTCAGTATAACTACAGCTGTTCTCTGAAGGCCTCAGAGGTTTGCCTGATAACATTATGGATCAAACAGCAACGTGAAAACCAAGGAGCACACCAGACAAGTCAGGGATGAAGTTGTAGAGTAAAGTAGGGTTAGGTTAAATTTAGCCAAAGCTCTGAACATCTCACAGATCACTATTCAATCCATCATCCAAATATTTAAGGAATATGGCACAACTGCAAATATGCATAGACATGGCCGTACAGCTAAACTGACATCCCAAGCAAGGAGAGCACTAATGAGAGAAGCAGCCAAGAGGCCCATGGTCACTCTGGAGGAACTACAGAGATCACATATTCACGTACCTCCACCCATGGGTGTGTGTGATGTGTTTTAATTAGACTGTTTTCTTGGTCACATGGTATTTTTGTGCTTGGAAGCTACATACTTCTTGGAGGCACATGGTCAGGAGACCAGGTGTGTGGAGCCTGTGGTGGCTCTCTATGACTGGGAAGCTGCAGACCACCTGGGTGTCTGGACTGACAGGAGTAAATCTGTATAGCTTACAATAGCTCTTAAATGACAACCCCAGAGAAGGTAGTCTTTCTAAACGCCAGGACTGACTTTAGCATAGCTCCTGAAAGGTAACCTCAGAGAAAGAGGGCTGTGTACTGACCAGGGTCAGTGAGTGGACGGTGCAATACCTCCACTGGAATACTGCTGCGAGGGATATATCAGAAGTTATGTGGTTGACCTGTGTCTGAAATAGGCTGTATGCTAAATCAATGGACAGCGCCTCACATTGATGGTGAATCAAGCAAACTTCTTTATTCCGCTATTAATGCAACATTTCGATCCCATACACACTGGATCTTTCTCAAGTGCTTGAGAAAGATGTAGTGTGTATGGGATCGAAATGTTGCATTAATGGCAGAATAAAGAAGTTTGCTTGATTCGCCATCAACATGTGGCACTGTCCCTTGATTTTCTATATGTTATGAATACCAAGTTGACTCCTTGGATTGGATGTGTGCCCCAAATGGGGTAAAGTATCTCCCTGATTGTCCCTATATAGGTGCTGCAGACAATCTTTGTGTTATGAAATAGACTGTATGTCATAAATGTTTCTGAAGCCATGCAGGTGTTTCCGTGGATGAAATGGACTGTATGTCATTTCTATCTGTAGAGCCAAAGGATGGCTTGTGTTTGTTTTAAGCAGTTTGTGTGCCCTGGACTAAATGAAAATCATTTGTGTGTGTGCCCCAATCTAGCAGCCAAGCGAGTATCCCTATTATATTTAGTGAGCGGGTCCTCACATATGCTGCTAGAATGCGGGTAATGAATGGTCCAAGAGGCACATGTGAGGATTGCAGCAGTGATTTTATAGCGGGTCCTTGAAGAATCAAGCAGCTTGCTCTGGATCAGTGAGTCCACAAGTTCCTGGGTGGAACTGTACCGAGTAATGGGAGCTGAGCGATCATGAGTGGAGCAGCCCAGGTGGACATAGTGGAGGTCCAGTGGCAGCCGTGGGAATGGTGGCAGCAACAGCAGGAGCTGTCAGTGCATTGCAATGTGGCAGCAGTGGACCAGTTTGCGCGTTCTCTTATGGGGCTAGTGTGGACTCGAGGGCCTGCGGAAATTGCAAAGGACTGTACAAACAGGGACCTGAGAATTTTGTGAGGAGGCCATGGAATGTCCCTCAAAAAGGGGTAGCTTCCCAAAAGAGGGTGGAGTCCACAATAGGGCGGTGGTCCAAAAAGGGGTGGTTGCCCAAAATGGGATGGTGGCCTAAAAAATTACCAGAAGAGGACAGATCGTCATAAGTCAAATGGATGGCGGTTCTGACATTGGACTGTAGCCAGGGACAATGGGGCTCATGCTATGTGTGTCCCGTTTCCAGTATAGATTGCTTGCCCGACGTGGTGCCACATATGTGTTCCATATGGCTGGATGGAAAAAATGCTACTGGACTGATAGACTCGGGGAACTGGGTGACCCTAGTGAGGGCCACACCCTATCTCTATCTGATTCGTAGAAAGAAGACTGAATTACGCTGTGTTCATGGGGTCACGAAAGAATATCTAATGGCCAAAGCTATCAATAAAATGGCCGATGATATTAAGTTCCATGACATTGGTGTAATCCTGGAATTATGGCTTCCTATTGTAATAGGCCTGGACTTAGTATTACTTTGGGACTCTTGGCTTAGTGGTGAAGCTATTGTTCCCTTAGTTAAAAGTGGGAACAGGCTTGAGGAAATCCCACCAAAGCAGAAGGCTGAAGGGGTTTCTACTGGTATGATGGTATGTAATTATGTGTAATCTCTCCTCAATTTACTGTCCTGAGTTAGGAGTGACCGGAGAGTGTTGCGGGCTTACCCAATTTAAGGACCTAACGTCAGCTGAAGTGAACGACTGTATGACTGGTAGTAAAGCAGTAGCACCAGAAAAGGGGGTTGACACCAAGTTAGGTGGTGACTTGTTGGTCCACTGTACCAGGGGGAGTAACACTGACTCCATGGTTGATTGTGACTCAAATAAAGTAGAAAGTGAGTGCAGTATAGAAGACCTAAGCAAAGAGCGAAAATCCTCCTCCCATTGCTGGAATCGAAAGGGGCGCAGTTTGGCTGGATGTGGGCACCCTATGAGAACCTAAATAAAGTAAATGTAATATTATGTGCTTCTCTTACAAGTGTGGATCCTCTTACAGGGTCTGATAGGACAAGGAAGGAGAATGGACACGTTACCTGTAGCAACTGCTGGTTTACCAGTAGACAATGATGCCTTGCTAGAGTTAAAGAACCAGACCGAGGAAGCAGTGTTGGTGTTTTCCATGAAGCAGTAAGCATAAAACTGATGGTCTGTTAATTGATGGTGCTGTAGGAGGAAATATATTATAGGGGAAGAATCCCTGAAGAATGTTGGTGGAGAGAGAATCCATGAAGGTCATGGAGAGCAGACTGGTGGTCAAACCAGCTTTGGGGTGGTGGAAAATGGAAACAGAGCCAATACTTGCTTAAGCATTTGGGAAGTTAAGAGGTTAAAACTTAACATTTAATCAATTTTTCTAAAAGACAAGATTGTCCCACAAACTACACACATAAATCATAACAGTGCCCAAGTGTCACACTATTAAAAAGCTCCGTCTTTTTTCAGGAGCTATCACTTGCCCAAAGGTGTTATCGATAGAGCTCAATCTGCCCTCCAACACAATTCACCTCTGGACCTTGATGCTAATTAATTGTAGGATACTATTACCTCTTACATCCCACATTAACTAGCACCCTTCCTGCATATGAAAATTACATAAAGCCCGCTTCCCCTTAAAAAGGAAAGATCTCACCGGCTCCTTTTCATCACGGCAGGTTTACACTTAGAGTTACTTCTTTCCAGGGTATCCTTCTGCTAGTGACATCCTGGTATATAACTCTCACAATTTTCTACATATCACCACCATGTTCCACTCCCTACGCGTTTCAGATTTTAATCCTCATCAGGGGATATGTGGTTTGGATTTCAAGGGGGTCCTAGCAACAGGTACCCCTATGATGGTACATGCCTCTGTGAAACAAGACATTGGGTATTATTACTCCTCAGTTGTGCCAATTGGTGCAAAGCACCACAACTTACATGTATAGTTCCAGTCCCACCTGGCTCCCATTGCCCTCCGGGTACTCACCCAGTATAGCCTGGTGTGGTCTGAGTGTGGAGGACGCCGCCGCGGCCATCCCGCAGCTTTTATATCCATGTTTACCGGTCTCCTTGCGTCCCCCGCCTCCCGGAAATGACGCGCGTATCTTCCCGCGACGTCACTTCCGGTCCGGCGCATCGTGGAACGCAAGCATGCGTTCCACGCCTCATTCCCGGCCCCGTTCTCAGAGATGGGTGGAATCAAGGGCTCATTAACTCCACCCTCCGGGCTCTGAGGTCATTGGAAGAGGCAGGTTCTTTCCCTCGATCCCGTGCCTCTTAGCTAAGGAGTGTTTACCACCATGTAAAACACTCCCTTTTATCCAAAGTTAGGTGAAAGTTTTTATTTCCTACCACTTGTGTTCTACTTATGTTATTTTGAACACGGATTAGTCAATTTGACAATTATTCAGTGTCTCCTCATGAGGAGACACTGAATAATTGTCAAATTGACTAATCCGTGTTCAAAATAACATAAGTAGAACACAAGTGGTAGGAAATAAAAACTTTCACCTAACTTTGGATAAAAGGGAGTGTTTTACATGGTGGTAAACACTCCTTAGCTAAGAGGCACGGGATCGAGGGAAAGAACCTGCCTCTTCCAATGACCTCAGAGCCCGGAGGGTGGAGTTAATGAGCCCTTGATTCCACCCATCTCTGAGAACGGGGCCGGGAATGAGGCGTGGAACGCATGCTTGCGTTCCACGATGCGCCGGACCGGAAGTGACGTCGCGGGAAGATACGCGCGTCATTTCCGGGAGGCGGGGGACGCAAGGAGACCGGTAAACATGGATATAAAAGCTGCGGGATGGCCGCGGCGGCGTCCTCCACACTCAGACCACACCAGGCTATACTGGGTGAGTACCCGGAGGGCAATGGGAGCCAGGTGGGACTGGAACTATACATGTAAGTTGTGGTGCTTTGCACCAATTGGCACAACTGAGGAGTAATAATACCCAATGTCTTGTTTCACAGAGGCATGTACCATCATAGGGGTACCTGTTGCTAGGACCCCCTTGAAATCCAAACCACATATCCCCTGATGAGGATTAAAATCTGAAACGCGTAGGGAGTGGAACATGGTGGTGATATGTAGAAAATTGTGAGAGTTATATACCAGGATGTCACTAGCAGAAGGATACCCTGGAAAGAAGTAACTCTAAGTGTAAACCTGCCGTGATGAAAAGGAGCCGGTGAGATCTTTCCTTTTTAAGGGGAAGCGGGCTTTATGTAATTTTCATATGCAGGAAGGGTGCTAGTTAATGTGGGATGTAAGAGGTAATAGTATCCTACAATTAATTAGCATCAAGGTCCAGAGGTGAATTGTGTTGGAGGGCAGATTGAGCTCTATCGATAACACCTTTGGGCAAGTGATAGCTCCTGAAAAAAGACGGAGCTTTTTAATAGTGTGACACTTGGGCACTGTTATGATTTATGTGTGTAGTTTGTGGGACAATCTTGTCTTTTAGAAAAATTGATTAAATGTTAAGTTTTAACCTCTTAACTTCCCAAATGCTTAAGCTTGTATGACGAAATAATCTCCCGTAAGTGATATCAAAAATCATTGGGGAGAATCTATATCCTGCTATATAATAGAGCCAATACTTGGAAGGAAAAGAGGACCACGTAGATATGTATGGCATCATAGCAGAAAAGAGTGTAATGTCTGTCAGTGGTGAAAACTCCAAAGAGACTAAAACTGATGCTACAGAGCCACAAGTGTGAAGGTTTCTCTGCAGAGGCACAAGAGTGAGCTGAAAGTGACACTGCAAAGACTCAAGTAAACTTCCTGAGACAGACTGCCGAGAGCCAAGTGGGTGAGCTGAAGAAACAAATTTATGAGCTCAGACGGCACTTTTCAAAGTGTTGGTCAATGAATAAAGCCGCCTTGGAGAAGATAGAGCAACAGGTGTGCTTCCTGGCCAAACGTTTTGAAGAGTGAAGTTCAGGGAGAGCTGGCTCTGAAAGCTGATCAAGACAATCATTTGGTGGCAGCAAAGGAGGAAACTTCTCTGTTCAAGCATATGTAGAAGAGGAAGACTTGAGAGAAGGATGTGCTAGTGAGTCTGTGCTTGAAGAAATGTAAGGGGCTGTGGGATCATGTAGAACAGGGATCTCAAAGTCCAGGCCTTGAGGGCAGCACACATTTCATGTTTTCAGGATTTCCCTAGCATTGCACAAGGTATTGGAATCCTAACCTGTGCAGGAGGTTAAATGACCAACTGTCAAATGCTAAGGAAATCCTGAAAACCTGCACAGTGTGCTGCCCTCGAGGCCTGGAGTTTGATACCCCTAGTGTAGGGTATTCTGGACTGTCCACAACTGAAGTTACAGTAAAGTGTGTAGCTATGCTGATTGACATGTCTACCTGACATATCTTTAAGAGACGATGACCTGATACCAGTAAGTCCAAGAACAGGCACATTCTACATGCTTCCCAAAATTCACAAACCTGGAAACCCAGGAAGACCAATCATTTCATGTGTGGGCACCTTCACCGAACAAATTTCTGGGTGGGTAGAGGGTGTTCTCAAGCCCCTGGTAAAAGAGAGACCCAGATACATTCAGGACACAACTGACCTGTTGAATGAACTGTCAGCAATAGGTCCTCTACCAGAAGGATCCAGCCTCACCACTATGGATGTGGAATCTCTGTACAGCAACATCCTACACCAGGATGGATGAAATGCCTGCAAAAGGGATTGATGCTGACTCTGTGGTGAAGCTTATATCATTCATCCTCACGCACAACTACTTCACATTTGACAACAACATGCATTTGCAGAGGACTGGTACAGCAATGGAAAGCAAAATGGCACCATAATATGCAAATCTTTTCATGGCCAAGCTTGAAGGTGTCTTTTTATCCTCTTGTCCCATCAGGCCTCTGGCCTACTACCGTTATATTGATGACATTTTAATCATCTGGACAGAGTCTGAGCAACAGCTGAAGACGTTCCATGAACACTTTAATCAGTTTCATCCCAAAATCAACTTAACACTCAACGACTCCTGCACTGAAATCAGCCTTCTGGGCACCATCATTAAGCTACAGAGCAATGAAATGGAGACATTCCTGTACCGAAAATCAATTGACCGTTCAACATATCTCCGATGGCACAGATTTAATCAAAAACACATAAAAAACTCTATTGTGTACAGCCAGGCCATCAGATACAAACGGATATGTTCCAACCCTACAGATAGTGACAATCAACTTGAGGACCTCAAAGACCTTTTTCAACCAGGGCTACCATCCTAGAGCAATCGAGAACCAGATTACAAGAGTCACCAGAATATCAAGGAATCATCTCCTGCATTACAAAACTAGAGAAAAAAACAACAAAGTTCCTCTCGTAGTTACCTACAATCCAAGTCTGGAGGTGCTAAAAGGAGCTGCACGGAAACTGCAACCACTCCTACAAAAAGATGCCTGACTACAATCAATATCTCCGGATCCCCCACTCTTGTGTTTTAGACAACCTCTGAATCTAAAAAACATCATTGTCAGAAGCGCCCTCCCTGTCTTCTCCAGCAGCTACAGGAACCTTTCCCTGCAACCAAAACAGGTGCAAAACCTGTCCATCTATAATGACAACGGACAAGATAAAGATTCCTGGGACAGATCAGGACTACAAGATCTCAGGTAACTTCAGTTGCACCACAAGCAATGTGGTGTATTTAATTATATGTACCAAATGTCCAACAGGTGGCATGTACGTTGGGGAGACTAAGCAAAATTCAGAACAAGAATGAATTCTCATCGCCACTCAGTAAAAGAAAAGCGTATGGATCTACCTGTAGCAAAACATTTTTCCAGCCCTGACCACAATAAAACTGATATGAGGCTGATCATCTTAAAAAGCAACTTCAAATCTCAGAGAGAGAGAGAAGAATTTGGGAATACAAATTGATAACGACCTTTCACACATTCAAAACAGGATGAAATGTTTAACATGGATTCATGCGTTTTTATATAAAATGAATGGGCATTTGTGGACATCAGATTCATGCGTCTTTATATAAAATAAAAGGACACTTGGGGATATCACCTCTCCAAGAGACTCCATTTTGAAGACAACAAACTTTTGACACTTTAGTGAACTCTTTCGCTTTGATTTATTGCTTTCCACAACTCGCTTAAAGGGAACCTGTCATCTAGTTTATGCCTCTACAGCCATCACTGTCTGTCCCTGTAGCTTTATAATACCAGTCTAATCATCCCTGTCTGAGGTCTCAGTGTAATGTGAAAGGTGAAGAAAAAAAAGCATTTATACACTTACATTTCCTTATGTAATGAGGCAGTCAGTCCCCAGCTTGGAGGACGGGGACTGTTTGGCAGGTTAATGGTTAACATTTCAGCCTTGAACATTTTGGGAGACCTGATGTGATGTCACAACCATGTGACTACAATAGGCAGAGCTATGTTCTCATAGAACATAATATGTTTGCTGGCCTATCTCTGCCCACTATGGTCACATGATCATTACATCACACAGGTCCTTTAGCCATCCAAGTTAAAAGTGAGTTATCTATTATCCTGCCAGACAGTCCCCTTCCTCCAAGGTGGGGACTGAAATATAACTGTATAAATGCTTTTTTTTCACCTTTCACATTACACTCTGAGCTCAGACAGGGATGATTAGAATAGTATTATAAAGCTGCAGGTACAGACAGTGATAGCTGGGGAGGCATATGTGGCGCCCCACGATGTAGGGGCCACAAATGGGGTACTACACCCATAAAAGCGGTGTAGTCGCCCCACTGCAAGTGGAATTATGGCCAGTAGGTGGAACCCTAGAACTTGCACCCCACACTAGTCAGCAGGTGGGAGGGACCCGGGAGGTAATATAGTGACCTCCAGGGGGAACTAGAGAGTTAGTCTAGTAGAGTTGACTCAAGAGGAGCCAGGCAGTCGGCAGGGGGAGCCCGCCCTGTGAGAACCTACAAGGCTCACAGAAATCCGTTGACTGGGGTTATCTTCAGATACGACCCCGACTCCCAAAGATCCACTAGAGGGGAATCAGACCTGCGGTAGGCTCCCGCAGTAATCACTACGAAGGTTCACCCGACGGGTGCAAGGGAGATAAAGATGGGGAACAGCAGGAGGTCCGATTTAGTCTTCATGAAGTCAGACTTCACAGCCACTGGGAGGCAAGGGAAAGAAAGAACAGGAACGGCATACAGTGAGGGATCCATCTGCCAACCATAAAATCCACTTGCAGCACCTGTAGCCATTTGTCGCTGTTACATCTTACTGCACTGAAGGACTGTAATGATGACTAGAAGTTTTTCAGTAAAGTACCCAGTGAAGTGACTTCTTGACTCTGCTGCATCTTTCCTCGCATAAACTGATTCCTTTCACAGAATTGCTGCCTTGGCTGTCCAGTCCTGCCTGCGGAGGACTATATCATCATTGCCGCAATACCATCGACCACCGGAGGACTGTAGCGGCACTGGTGAGCATCACCAGGTACTGCAGGTGGCGTCACAAACTTATATACTTTATTTTCTTTATTTTAACCATTGACTACCAGAGCCACAGTCTCGGGCAGCCACCCATGACATCCCAGACCGAGCCTGAGAGTTGAGTACCCTGCCCTTGGTGCATGAAAACTGGTGTCTACGAACAGGATATCGTGCCCGGTAACACCGGGTGCTGTGCGCCTTTGAATTCGGACTTAAAATTAACTTTTTCTGCCTTTGCATAAACTGATTCCTTTCACAGAATCACTGCCCCGGCGGTCCAGTCCTGCCTGCGGAGGACTATATCATCATTGCCGCAATACCATCGACCACCGGAGGACTGTAGCGGCGCTGGTGAGCATCACCAGGTACTGCAGGTGGCGTCACGAACTTAAGTACTTTATTTTCTTTATTTTAACCATTGACTACCAGGGCCACAGCCTCAGGCAGCCACCTGTGACATCTCAGACCGAGCCTGAGAGCTGAGTATCCTGCCCTGGGTGCGTCAAAACTGGTGTCTATGAACAGGATATCGTGCCCGGTAACACCGGGTACTGTGCGCCTCTGAGTCGAACTTAAAATTGACTTTTTCTGCCTTTGCACCACGCCAAAGATGGGTTCCCGCCATTACCGCATGGGGACCCAAGATGGCGCCGTTGCCATGAACTAAACACCATGTGCAGGCTCGGGGCCGTGGCTCAGCCCCTAGAAGAAGGAGGGCCTAGACAGAGGCGCCAAAAAGTGTGGCCGCCCGATTGCCTTCAATTAATCAGGGGGCGGGCACACAGGAAGTTCCCAGGGAGTGCCCGCCCATAGCTGTACAAACCGGAAAAGAAGGACAGACACCATCAGACTCCTTCGTACCCGGCAGCATGGCAGCGCCCCGGTGGAGAAACGTGGTCAGAGAGCTGGAGGAGCAGACCCGCGCCGAGCAAGGCGACCCAGCAGTAGCATCCCTACTAACAAGTGAAG
This sequence comes from Allobates femoralis, assembly GCA_033576535.1. NCBI lineage: Eukaryota > Metazoa > Chordata > Amphibia > Anura > Aromobatidae > Allobates > Allobates femoralis. The sequence continues at coordinate 67,159,260 of JARQOC010000003.1, forward strand.
GCGACGCAGACTACCGGAGGGATGCGTTCACCTGGCTCCGGCAGGAGATGGAGCAGACGCTGACATGGGTGTGCCGGCGGTGGAGCGCTGAGCGGACCTTCGAGTTGTCAGCTTGGAGGACGGCCGGCTAGGCATGGGAGGCAGCGATAGCAGCAAAGGCGGTTGAAGAGTACCACGTCTCCCTTCCACCACCTGTTCAGACCCGGGACACGGGGACTCAGAGCCCCCGACACCACCACCATCCCAGGCCAGCAGCTGTCTCCGGCTGGAGACAGCGCCAACACCCGCAGCGCCAGAAGTGGAGGTCGAGGAGCTCTACGAGGAATTCGATGATGACGAAGAGCCGAATGGAGCTTCAGGAGGGAGCACCCCGGAGGCAGCGTGGTGGACCGCGTGGCAGTGGCACCAACGGGGAGTTCCCGCATTCTCGGCTCCGCGGAGACACGAGCAGCGCCCAGATTATCCAGCAGCAGCACTTCACCACCCCCACAGTTCCAGTCGCTACAGAGTACCCAGCCAGCCCTGGACGGGTGAGACCAGGTCGCGATGCAACAGGAGGACTGGTACCAGAGAGAGCAAGCCACCAGGAGACTGAGAGATGAGGCCCGAGCTCAGCCCCCACTTCCCATTGAGCTGCGCAAGTCTGGAACTGTAGTCTCCGTATACCACGAAGACGGATGGGTCTTCCTAAGGGAACCCGGAGTACTTGATGACATTTTCTTTTCCCGGCGGGATGTGGAGTCGTTTTTGAGAAAAGGACATCCCCGGCGCAGAGGAGAGCAGGTAACATACGAGCATTACCCCGCCAAACTTGGATGGTTTGCCATAAGAATCTCCAGATTAGAGTAATGACGATTTAAACAATAAACTCCCGTTAAGAGACATTGTTCCTTATGTACATAGCCCCATTGCTTTATACTTTCCCTTTTGTTTGAATGAAGAGTGTGTCGTGATGACCCTAAAGACTCATACTGAACTTCCCTTCGTTAATAATGAATGATGAATAGCGGCCCAGCGGTGATAATACACACTGGACTGTGCTGGACTATAGATTACCGCTGGGCCCGCATGTTCTGAAACGGTCCCGTTGGGCCAGAGTAAATAATGTCTTGTGTATTGCTTATGTGTGCAACATTTGAAGACATGCACCTTCCAGCAATGGGAAGAAAACTTAAATATTCTTGATTTGTACATAGTTACCCGTTGATATTTTATATATATATAAAATATTTTTCACTTCCTGTAGACAAATGTGATACTCGCGGACGAGTATGTTTCATCAAGGGGGTATGTGGCGCCCCACGATGTAGGGGCCACAAAAGGGGTACTACACCCATAACAGAGGTGTAGTCGCCCCACTGCAAGTGGAATTATGGCCTGTAGGTGGAACCCTAGAACTCACACCCCACACTAGTCAGCAGGTGGGAGGGACCCGGGAGGGAATATAGTGACCTCAAGGGGGAGGACTAGAGAGGTAGTCTAGTAGTCGAGTCGAGAGGAGCCAGGCAGTTGGCCTGGGGGGGACACAGGAGGGTTACCTCCGGAAGGAGAGGAGAAGTAACTCAAACAAAAGTTCACTCAATGTGGGGAGCAGAGTAACCAGAGAGTTTGCCCCAGGAAAGAAACCGGGTACCGGAGCCCGCCCTGTGAGAACCTATAAGGCTCACAGAAATCCGATGACCGGGGTTATCTTCAGATACGATCCCGACCCCAAAGATCCACTAGAGGGGAATCAGACCCGTGGTAGGCTCCCACGGTAATCACTACGGAGGTTCACCCGACGGGTGCAAGGGAGATAAAGACGAGGAACAGCAGGAGGTCCGATTTAGCCTTCATGAAGTCAGACTTCACAGCCACTGGGAGGCAGGGGAAAGAAAGAACAGGAACGGCATACTGTGAGGGATCCATCTGCCAACCATAAAATCCACTTGCAGCACCCGTAGCCATTTGTCGCTGTAACATCTTACTGCACTGAATTACTGTAATGATGACTAGACATTTTTCAGTAAAGTACCCGGTGAAGTGACTTCTCGACTCTGCTGCATATTTCCTCGCATAAACTGATTCCTTTGACAGAATCGCTGCCCCGGCAGTCCAGTCCTGTCTGCGGAGGACTATATCATCATTGCCGCAATACCATCGACCACCGGAGGACTGTAGCGGCACTGGTGAGCATCACCAGGTACTGCAGGTGGCGTCACAAGATTATATACTTTATTTTCTTTATTTTAAGCATTGACTACCAGGACCACAGCCTCGGGCAGCCACCCGTGACATCCCAGACCGAGCCCGAGAGCTGAGTACCCTGCCCTTGGTGCGTCAAGTACAGTTCAGAGTTGAATTCTGACATGAAATTGAGGTTCTGGAGTTTTAAGAACCTGTATTATTTAGAAGTAGTATTTGTAGGTAGTTATAGCAAAGTTCAAAGTCTTTTGTGTTTTAAAGCAGAAGAGTAGATATATAGCAAGAGGTTTTTACAGACCTGGAGAGATGGGAGACCCACAAATTTCTCAACATGTGGGAAGTAGGCTCTTCTGTACATTTAGTATGCCCTATTGTGAAAGGAGCATGCATAAATCTGGACAGCGAGCATCTAGGGTTCAGTCTTTAGCCATCTTGGTTGTAGAAGTCAGAGAAAGAATCCTAGGCATTAGAGCCTGGCTTGAAATCTTGAGGTGAAGGGAAGGATGAACTTCCAGGCCAAGAGCCTGTAAGTGATGAGGGGAACCCTCACATGAATTCTGCTCTGTCTGGCATCTTGTACTAGACACGGGAATTTACAGCTCTTGTCTGTCTTGACAAAAGAATGGAGTAACTTCACCCATTGATCCTTGTGAGAGGATCACTGTCCAATGGCACACTCAATTTACATGTCATATTCGTACAATATAAAGTACTATAAACTGCACATTTCAACAGCATATGGTGCGGCAACACACCAAATGAGAAATGCTTTAAAATGTAAGCTGAAGGTGACTGCAAATAGATATTTACAGCTTACCAATGATATGGAATAAATGTAAAGGGGTGGCTAGGGAGTGAGCTGCAGTGTACAGGTTTACTCATGGTCCAGGGGTACTTAAAGGAACAGATATAATGTAGACCGGGTCACTATACCTGGCCCCGTCTTTGCCCAGATTTCAATATGTGACATTCCCATTACATGCATGGTGGATGTGTGCATATGTGCAGCTAAGCCCGCTCCATACAGATGTACCTGAATATATCTGCTGCTATTGGAGATAGCTCTGATTGCAACAATGTAATAACTAAGATGCAAATGACAATTCATTTAATTGTGACAGTGCCATTTCAGAGGCTTGAGATGGGGGGGGGGGGGGGAAGTATCCTCATCATTGAGCACCCTTTAACATATCTCTATCACTTCCCTAGTAATGGTAAGTTAAGGAAATCATTGGTAATTTGCCAAGTGCCCTTAATAGACTGTTGGAAACTAAACCAAAAATTGTCAGTGGTGTCCCGAGTGACTGCTTCATCCCAATAGAGCATTTCAGAGTCCAGTTCACAGGATTGGATAGGTGATAACTTAGATGGGAATAAACCTTTTAAAGGGCTTGTACCAAGTTTGGAAGGCCTATTGAGCCTAGAGACGCATAGGCGCAACCGCTAGCCCCATTCTAGGGATTGGTTGGGGGTTCTCAGAGGTTGGGAATTTATTCCCAATCCTATTGATAGGCAATAACTTTCTAATTTGGACACAGACTTTAATCATCTGCACAGAACAACCCCAACATGTCACATCCCCAACAGAGTCTGCGCCATTAACATCTGCTTCGGTCACCAGGCACTGCCGTATTCACACTGTCGGTGGTGCAGGTGATAGAGGAAATGGTCTGCCCATCCACTAAGGTTAGAGTGGCTGGGACCTGCTTTACTCCACCATCTAACAAAGTGGAGGTGTGTGTGTAGACCAGCTTCCATATTCAGCCTATTGGAAAGCACCACACCCTACTAGTACTTTCAGCTTTCTGCTGGAACCTGCCAGAAATAGCTTTTGTTTTCCCTGACTAGTCTTGTGTCTTTTATTGGTGTTTTTCCCTTTCTACCTCAGAATGTTTCTTTGATGCTTCTCCTGCGTCATGATTGTGTACCTTGCTGCTACCTTAGTTTTGACCTTGCTCCCTGACTAACAGATCCTGATTTGTCCTTTTACTGACCTCCCGGCTTAGACCCTACTTGGCGACTTTTCCTGACTCTGGACTACAACCCTTCCATAGGTGGCAATCTCGTGGACCCTGTTGTAAATCCAGATCCCTGTATATGGGTTAGAGGGTGTCTGGGTTTGTCAGGGTTCTGATTAACGGTGCAGCTTGTACCTAGTCTGTCCGAGATAGCCCTTTTGTGCCTGTAGCCTTGGATGGATGTCACACAACGGTGGACAGGAAGGAGGCTTAAAAGGTGATTTGCCATATTTTGGGTATATCCTACCAATAACTGCTGTGTTTCATTTCTTCTAAAGCCTTTTTAGTCTCTCCTTCCCAGCTTTCCTCTACCCCTCCTTGCCGCACTCTCCCCCTCCATCTCACTCCCATACAACAAATTCTTGTTCACTGAATTTATTTTACTTCTGAGAACTCTGTGAAAACGATGTCACACTCTAACTCTTTGTCCTACATGGAAAATGATCCTGTAACCTGGAGTTGTAGTCCCATAGCATCAGGACAATGAGTTTAAACCCCAACATGTCTGGGGGACGGGATCCCATGACCAGTGAATGGAGAGAGGCAATGCATCATTTCATTCAGACCCTTGTTGAGCTGAAACACTCTTCCCCTACAAAGGAAATTAGAGATCAAATATTAAACTTAGTGCAAGATAAGCAAAGAAGGCATATTGTTCCATACATTGAGCGCTACCCGCAGGTTACCAGATCTCACAATCAATATATTCAACATTTCTCCCTTGCTTCTCCCAATTAAGCATTCAAGAAATTACAAGAAAAAGTCCCCTTAAGTTCTTTTTTCTGCTCTGCCAGTCAAGAAGAGAGTATTGTGTTTCCCATTAGTGCTTACATGGAAGTTCACCTTATACGACATTCTAAACTTCTGTGGGTTCCGTGACATTGTAGTGGAGAACATTTCCTCTGAGCTGGTTAACTTGTTACAAAAATCTTATCTTTATCCTTTATCCCTTTTAAATCCCTGTGAGTTGTGTCTTTATTACATTCGAACACATGTAGCCATGTGTGTGATCCTATGTGGATGGAAACACTGTGCTATTTTATAGTATTTATTATTTTATTATGTTTTAAAAACTGTAATAAATACAAATTTCATCATCATATTCATGGTAGACATTATTGCAATATTTTAGCAAAAACATTTAAAGTACAGAGTAATATTAGTTTGCAAAACAACTATCAAAATATAATTATACAGCGGGTGAAATAAGTATTGCAAATATATTTGTTAAGGTGCTATTGACATTAATTTCTCACCTGGTGGTCTTTTCCTCGCCTTAACGCCTTTTGGAAGATCATTTCAGATCTCATATCTGATGTCCTTCATAAGAAGGTCACCCTACACCCAAATATGGCATTACTACACTTCCCAAGCTGGCCAGGAGACTGATTGGCCTCAGTTTTGGCTTCTAACATTCTCCTTGCAGGGAAAGCTTTGCTCCCTACTCTCTGGCAATCTTACTCGGTACACACCAAAAAGCAAGTTTGCCTCAAGATTGACCAAATTTACAGAGCTGCTGAATTAACGACACTGACCAGGTTCTCCCTGACTAATTTCAAAGACATATGGGAAAAATACCGTTCATCACAGGTCTTTCTTGCACTTGTGAGTGAGACAGACTAAACAAAACCTGGCCGCCATGCTCATCTCAGCACCTAGCCAACCTGTCTCCTAACTCCGCTCCATTTCCTTGGTTCAGTCCTACTCATTACTCCCCTTCTGCTCCGAAGCAGCCTTGTTCCTCTTACGCCTCTATCCGTACTGCAATTTCCCACCAGCCAAGCAATAACCCCCAACTACCCCCTCCCCTCTCTTTGATTCTAAGACCCTCCTTCACCCCTTTTCCCGCTTCCTCTCTTTCCCCCTTTCATTTCCTCTCTTATTCATTCTAACTTTTTTTTTCTTCCTCTTTTCTATCTAAGACATAGCAGTAGACAACTCCTTTTATTTTTTGCTATACTCGTATATATGTGAACTTGCTATACTAGTGCTGAACTGGTTCTAACAGAAATTACTAATTTCAATTCATACTGACCCTCTTGGCACATATTATGCTAATATGGTTCCACTTTCATTACAGCCTACTCAATATGCCATCTCAATTTCTAAGTGGGGCCAGATCTGACATTTTCTTTATTGTGTATATACTTTTATATGAGTTGCTTCCCTTCCTCCTAGTATATAGAACTTATGTTCTTCAAAATTGTACTATTGTTATGATCTGCATGGTTATGTTTCCTTAATTGTATTTCATTTTTCTTGAATCTTAATAAAAACAACATTGAAAAGAAAAGAAAATGACAAGAATTTCTCACCAAATGTTGGTCGCAACCAACCCAAACCATACAGGCAATGAAATCAAACAATAGGTGTCAATAGATTAAGTTTTGTGTAATGATGAGAAGTAACCCAGGATAAAAGTATTGAACACATGAGGAAAGAGAGATGCAAAAAGCCATTGAAAGTTATGACACCAGCGGAAATCTGTCATTACCGCATATGCTCGCGTATAAGCCGAGTTTTTCAGCCCAAAAATTGGGCTGAAAAGTTACCCCCTCGGCTTATACGCGAGTCACTACACGGGCGTCCCCCTCCAGAGGTATACAGGCCCCCCATCAGTATCCAGGGCCCCCCCATGCTCCGGAAACCTGTAAAGGAAGATGATTATACTTATCACTGTCCCGGTGCCGTCCCCGCTCTGCATCGCGATCCTCCATCTTCATTCACCGGCTTTCGGCTTCCTGTGTTCGGCGCCGACAATGACGTCATTGTCGGCGCAGAACACAGGAAGCCGGAAGCCGGTGAATGAAGATGGAGGATCGCGATGCAGAGCGGGGACGGCACCGGGACAGTGATAAGTATAATCATCTTCCTTTACAGGTTTCCGGAGCATGGGGGGGCCCTGGATACTGATGGGGGGCCTGTATACCTCGGGCTGCTGCTGTATAACTGTGGGGCTGCTGCTGTATATAACCGTGGGGCTGCTGCTGTATATAACCATGGGGCTGCTGCTGTATACCTCTGGGGCTGCTGCTGTATAACCCTGGGACTCCTGCTGTATATAACCGTGGGGCTGCTGCTGTATAACCCTGGGGCTGCTGCTGTATACCTCTGGGGCTGCTGCTGTATAACCCTGGGGCTGCTGCTGTATAACCCTGGGGCTGCTGCTGTATAACCCGGGGCTGCTGCTGTATAACCCTGGGGCTGCTGCTGTATAGCCCTGGGGCTGCTGCTGTATAACCCTGGGGCTGCTGCTGTATATAACCCTGGGGCTGCTGCTGCTGTATATAACCCTGGGAAGGCTGCTGTAACACTGCTGGGGCCTGTATATACCACTGGGGAGGCTGCTGTATACCACACTGCTGGGGGATGTATACTACCACTGGGGAGGGCTTTATACCATCGGGGGGTGCCTGTATACCACACTGCTGGGGGCTGTATACCTGTGCTGGGGTCCACCCTCGGCTTATACACGAGTCAATAGGTTTTCCCAGATTTTGGGGGCAAAAGTAGGGGGTCGGCTTATACACGGGTCGGCTTATACGCGAGTATATACGGTAAGTAATTTGAAAGCAATCCTGCCACTTGGTAAAAAATATCAGTGTCACAGTCTCCACACTGCCTTTGTCTTTTACTAAGTTGTTGTGGAAATTGTCAGTCTGGGCTGGCTCTGTGCTGCAAATCACTTGCATTCAGCTCACATTGATTAGAACTCTACTTAAGTAAGCTTGCTGCCCTATTCAGTGTAAATTGTACACTTGCTTTTGGATGTGTAGGATTGATCTCTCTGTGCTCTGAGCCAGACCCTGCCTGATTAGTTACCTTATCTGGACTTTACTCTCTGCTTGTGACCTGATTCCTCTTTCTGCCTGCTCCTCTGTATTCTTTTTTGTCCCCCTGGTTTCCTGACTTCGGCTTGAATTGGACTTCGCTTCTGACTACCCCTAACTGTTACTGCACCATTTTCCTGGACCTGACCTGGGATTGATTTGTCCTTCTCCTCTGCTTATCACCCTGAATCGAACGGATGGACAGAGAGAACAAATCAGTCTCTGGAACAAATTTTTAGATGTTTTGTCACCGATCAGCAGGAAAACAGGTCATTATTTCTTCCTCTGGCTGAATTTGCCTTCAACAGTCGGGTAAATCAGTCCACAGGGACCTCACCTTTTTTCTGTAATTATGGGTTCCATCCTCACTTTAGTGAATTCTCTAGGATAAGTTCTGGGAGTCCTGGGGTAGATGTTACCATTCAAGGGCTGGGGAATGTTTGGTGGGAGGTTAAGAGGAACATTGGGGTGGTTCAGCATCGGCAGAAATGGAAGGACTATAGGAAGCGCTCGTCAGCGGCCATTTTCAAGCTGGGAGTTAAGTTATAGCTATCCTCGAAGAATATTAGGTTAAAGATGCCCTTGCTGAAGTTGGGTTCTAGGTTCATTGGTTTATATGATATTTTGGAGATAGTCAATCCAGTTGCCTTCCAATTAAAACTCCCACGATCTTTCCATGTTCCTAATGTGTTCCACAAGTCGTTGTTGGAGTTTATTTCCTCTGCTCTGTCTTCTTTTCCCCACCTCCTCTGATGTCCATTGAGGGAAACCTGGAATATGAGGTTCAAAGGATCATTGAATCCCAAATGGTCCTGAATTCCCTTCAATATCTGGTGAATTGGAAGGGGTAAGGACCAGAGGAACGGTCCTGGGTTCTGGCTCATTCGGTAAGGGCTGATCTGTTGGTCCCGGTCTTTCATTGGAGGTTTCCTGGGAAACCTGTGGGTCCGGTGGCCCCCCTTGAAGATCTCCACACTGTCTTTGTCCTTTACTAAGTTATTGTGGAGATTGTCAGGGCTGGCTCTGTGCTGCAAATCACCTGAATTCAGCTCACATCGATTAAAGCTCTACTTAAGCAAGCTTGTTGCCCTATTCAGTGTTGATTATATACTTGCCTTTGGATGTGTAGGATTGATCTCTCTGTGCTCTCAACCAGACCCTGCCTGATTTGTTACCTTACCTGGACTTGGCTCTCTGCTTGTGACCTGATTCCTTTTTCTGCCTGCTTCTATGTATTCTGTTTTGTCCTTCTGGTTTCCTGACTTCGGCTTGAATTGAACTTCACTTCTGACTGCACTTAGCTATTACTGTGCCATTTCCTGGACCTGAGCTTGGATTGTTTTGACCTCCCTTTACTACCAGTAAGTAGTAATATTATATTTACTTTCCGTTATTACAGTCTGTGTTCTGCACATCAGAGATTAGTTATTACTTCAGTGTCTCACGTCACAATCAGCTGGTTCAACTGATGGTAAATAAAAACATCCACGCAAGAAACATCTCATGATGGGTAAAATCAGTGAGCTGTCTCAAGACTTTCACAAGCTTATTGTTGCAAAACATACAGATGACATTAGTCACAGAAGAATTTCTAAACTGTCATTTAAAATACAGAGTAATAACAATTAGCAAATAATTATAATGCAAATATCAAAATATACTAATACAGCAGGGGAAATAAGTATTGCACAGGTCACCAACTTTCTTAGTAAATATATTTCTAAGGATGATATTGACAAGAATGTCTCATCAGATTTCAGTAACAACCCATCCAATCCATACAGGCAAAGAAATCAAACCATAGATGTCCATAGATTAAGCTATGCGTAGTAATGAAAAATGACAACGGAAAAAAGTATTGAACACGTGAGGAAAAAGACATGTAAAAAGCCTGTGGAAAGTCATGATGGCAGCTGAAATCTGTCATTAAGTAATTAGAAAGCAATTTTGCCACTTAGTAAAAAATATCAGCTGGTTCAACTGATGGTCTATAAAAACATCCACATAAGGCGGCCGTCACACGGAACGATATCTTGCCCGATATCGTTTAAGCGATCTCCTTTTTGATCGCTTAAGCGATATCGGGCAAGATATCGTTGCATGTAATCAAGCGATTTACGATGGTAAATCGCTTGATCGTGACATCGCTGATCTGAGCTCCGGTTCTCAGATCTAGCGATGAACGATGCAACGATCTGCATCATCGTGGTGTATGACACCACGATGATCCATCTCCCAGCGGCAGAGCCTATGCTGGGAGATGGTAACTATGGTACACGTCGGGTAACTAAGCGACGCGCGGCGCCTAGTTACCCGATGTGTACCATAGTAACGAGCGAGATCGCTGCTCCACATCGCTGGTGAGTCTGCCTGTGTGACAGCTCACCAGCGATGTGAGCGATATTGTAAGCGATTGCGCGTGCACGTGATCGCTTACAATATCGCTAAAGATGTCGCAGCGTGTGACGGCCCCCTAAGAAACATCTCATGATGGGTAAAACCAGTGAGCATTCAAAAGACCGTCACAAGGTTATTGTTGCAAAACAAACTAATGACCTTAGTTACAGAGGAAATTCTAAACTACTGAAATTTCCTGTGTGCACTGTTGGTACGATAATACATATTAAAAACTATTACATTACTAAAAAGATACCAGGATTAAATCACTACAGATAGATCCAAGATTAAATATTTAAAGTGTTATCAAATTCTAGTAACTTTTCTATGTTACTTAATAGGGTGTAGGGATGTCATAGAGAAGGGGTCCCTTACATTGATGCTCCCATCTATGAAGTAGAGCAGGGCTTCTCAAGCTTTTGCATTAGTCGCTTCACCAGACAGACCAAGATGATGCTAGAGCCTCACCATTACTGGTGTAAGGTTATATCAAATGAAGAATTTTGCAAAATATACATTTTTCCCTTAGCGTTGGTATATCGCATAAAATCCCAATAAATACAAGTTTGAGGACTTTTTTGTATTTTACATAAGTACACATTTATTGGCATAATAATATATATAAATATATATTTTTACAGGGTATTTTTCACTTATTTTTACCGAATCCCTCTATGGGACATTGCATATTTATTATTATTATTATTATTATTTATATAGCGCCATTATATTCCATGGCGCTTTACATGTGTGGCGCCCCGCAACGAGTGCGTCACAAGAGGGTATTGCAGCCATAAATGCAGCCGCAATATTCTCTGACCTGGCAGTGATCTGGTTAATTTAGAAATCCAACCCTGCATGCATCACCTAAAACAGAGGACCAATCCTAGGTCCTGGTGGGTGGAGTGTTAGGGAAGTGTAGTAGAACACACACAATAGTCTACAAGAGAGAGAACCTAGAACTCGGAGAAGAAGGGATCTAGAACTTGACCTGAGCAGTCTAGAACTTGGAGAGGAGCCGGGGCTCCGCACCCCGTGCAGCCCCCGGGCCGTCACCGGTCGGGTGTCATCACCTGAGGCCTTACCAACCGGGATTGGGCATTATTCACACGGGTTCCCAAAAGACTCCCGTGCCCACAACTCACAGCTGGTTCACTGGTACCGAAGCTGGCAGCAGTTCACCTCTGCTACGCGAACCAGAAGCGTGGAGGAGCAGCTTCACAGGAGCACCCCACCACCAGCCAACTTCCAGTCGTCTAACCAGCGGTGTACCCACTGAGGGATCCAAGGCTCCCCAAAACATCCAGAACGTACATCATGGATAGGGCATTGAAGCAGCCTCCCCGTACCCGACCTGGTATTCCTGGGCGACACTGGCAACCAATTAGTTAGAATGGAGGAACACTGCGGATTTCTAAGGGACACCATCACTGCTGAGTCCACCCGGTCTACTACCCAACCACTGTATGCCATGTACTGCCTGCTGGTTACAGTAAAGACCCGTTGTAGAGACTTTCTGTGTCCGTGCTTCCTTATGAACTGTCCGTCCGCACTACAAGGTAACCGCAGCTGCCGCACAACATCTTAAGCAGCTCCAGCCTCCGGGGATCACCGCTCAGCCTGTGGGGAGCGTAACATCTTGCTGCTGTCCATCCCCGGAGGTTCCGCAGCGTCGGTAGTCCTTACCGAATCTACTCATAGGTGGCGTCACGAATAAATTAAAAACCCCTTTAATCTGTTCCTACAAGACGTCTTCACTTTTGATCTGCACTACACCGGGCCCCACTACCGGCAGGCGCGGTCCACCCGTGACAAGGAGGAAGGAAGCATCGCCTGTCTAAACCGGAGTCCCGGCCGCGGTGAGTCAGAAAATGGCGTCACGAACAGGATACGAGCAGGCCCGTTACCCAAAGGGTATGATGTGCTTAAAATGGACTTTATTGTCTACAAATTGGACTTTGTTCGTCCCTAAAAGAACTTTCCCGCCTTTTCACCGCCGGGCCAAGATGGCGCCCAAGATGGCATTCCCGCCACAAGAAGCCGCCATGTGCAAGCCCAGGAGTGAGTCAACCCCCCCTCATCGTGGGAGGGCTAAGGACAAAAGGCGCCAAACTCTTTGTCCGCCTTGATTGCTCGAATCAACCATGGGGGCGGACCCCAATGACTTTTCCCACCATTGGACTACAAAAGCCCACAGGAAATGGGAGTGACACAGAAGTTCTTCACCAGCTCTACCAGAACGCTTACCGGTTGAACGGGTGTGGTTTCCCTCCGAAGAAGAGAATGGCCAGCATGAGACTCCAAGACCTGATGCGGGAGGTCGAGGCGGAGGCCAGAGCAGCCATAGGCCAACCGGGTCCGGGTCCTGCCCTTACCATAGACGGCAGCCCCGACTTCTGGCTAGAGGCTCTACAAGACCTCTGGGTGCGACTAATTGAGACTGTGGAATGGACGATTCGCAGCTGGAGTGCGACCCTAGGCAGACGACTACACCATGCGATGCAGCAGAGCCGACCGGGTACAGCTACTCCAAGCCCAGACGACGTCACCAGCTTCTCGACCGCCTCACCGTCGCCTACCACCTGCCCTGCTTCGTCACCGGAGCCCATAGACTGCATCATTCCGGTGGAGGCCGCAACTCGACCCGTTCCAGCGATTAATACCGCAACCGACCCCGTTCTTGAGCCGGAGCTTATAACACGCTCCATAGAAGAACTTGATCTCTACCAGGTTCCCACCGAGGAACCCGCGACATGTTTCACCACTACAGAGACAGTCGCTTGTTTCGTCCCCGTTCCGGAGGCTTCCCTTGCAATTGCCGAGGCCTACCTGGTAACCGGGATTGAAACCCCTCTACCAACAGAAACAGATGAAGAGGCAGGCAGCCTGGAAGCCCTGCAGGACGTCTCTGTGGAAGGATCCGCAGCACCACCGCCCTGTTGTACAACGGAACTAGCTTCAACATCTCCAGCCAACGAGCAGCCTGATGTGGTCATCGAAGGAGAAGTCGAGGAGGATGACGACGAAACCCGCAGCACCGCTGAGGATTTCGACATCGGGTTCGCTTGGGGAGACACCGAGGAACTTCCTACCGGGCATACAGCTCGGGTACACTGGTCGGGTGCAACGCTGACGCCTTCCCCTGTGCCGTTCCACCGGGTGCCGGTCCAGACAGCCCGCCAATTTCAAGCTTCCCGCCAAACCACCAGCTCCACTACTCATCTCTACACCCCGAGCCGTAACGACGGAGATGTACGCCAGAGACGACGAGAGGAGTGGCAAGCCCGTGAACGCGCCAACATGCAGGCCCGTGCCGAGGCTCGCCGCCAGCCGCCGCTGCCTGATGAACTCCGCCATGAAGGTAGAATTTCCACCTTTAACTTACATACCGGGTGGGGGTTCGCTTGGGAGGTGGGTTTGAATGAGGAGGTGTTTGTGGGGCGCCGGGACGTTGAGTCAAACTTGCCGAGAGGACATCCCGATCGCGACCTATACCGGGGCGATGTAATCACCTATGAACGCTATGCTTGTCCAGATGGGTGGTTCGCTATCCAGGTGCGCCATCGTTCTCCGTGCCAGTGACTTTAAAACTTGAACTCATTCAATTACTCTGTTCCTGTTAATCACTGACTGTGTGATCTCGCGGCCACAGCCTGAACTTTTACATAAGAACAGCCGACCGACCGCCGGATCCGCACCAAGTGTTTTACCTGTTTATTTTGTCTACCTCACTTTTATGCCATATAATGATGCCATACAATGACCTGTCATTAATAAAAGTGTATTACCTGTTATAAAATACAAAAACCTCTGTAATGTGGGTAGTGTGACGCTTGGGGACAAGCGTATTCAACCAAGGGGGAGTGTGGCGCCCCGCAACGAGTGCGTCACAAGAGGGTATTGCAGCCATAAATGCAGCCGCAATATTCTCTGACCTGGCAGTGATCTGGTTAATTTAGAAATCCAACCCTGCATGCATCACCTAAAACAGAGGACCAATCCTAGGTCCTGGTGGGTGGAGTGTTAGGGAAGTGTAGTAGAACACACACAATAGTCTACAAGAGAGAGAACCTAGAACTCGGAGAAGAAGGGATCTAGAACTTGACCTGAGCAGTCTAGAACTTGGAGAGGAGCGGGGGCTCCGCACCCCGTGCAGCCCCCGGGCCGTCACCGGTCAGGTGTCATCACCTGAGGCCTTACCAACCGGGATTGGGCATTATTCACACGGGTTCCCAAAAGACTCCCATGCCCACAACTCACAGCCGGTTCACTGGTACCGAAGCTGGCAGCAGTTCACCTCTGCTACGCGAACCAGAAGCGTGGAGGAGCAGCTTCACAGGAGCACCCCACCACCAGCCAACCTCCAGTCGTCTAACCAGCGGTGTACCCACTGAGGGATCCAAGGCTCCCAAAACATCCAGAACGTACATCATGGATAGGGCATTGAAGCAGCCTCCCCGTACCCGACCTGGTATTCCTGGGCGACACTGGCAACCAATTAGTTAGAATGGAGGAACACTGCGGATTTCTAAGGGACACCATCACTGCTGAGTCCACCCGGTCTACTACCCAACCACTGTATGCCATGTACTGCCTGCTGGTTACAGTAAAGACCCGTTGCAGAGACTTTCTGTGTCCGTGCTTCCTTATGAACTGTCCGTCCGCACTACAAGGTAACCGCAGCTGCCGCACAACATCTTAAGCAGCTCCAGCCTCCGGGGATCACCGCTCAGCCTGTGGGGAGCGTAACATCTTGCTGCTGTCCATCCCCCGGAGGTTCCGCAGCATCGGTAGTCCTTACCGAATCTACTCATAGGTGGCGTCACGAATAAATTAAAAACCCCTTTAATCTGTTCCTACAAGACGTCTTCACTTTTGATCTGCACTACACCGGGCCCCACTACCGGCAGGCGCGGTCCACCCGTGACAAGGAGGAAGGAAGCATCGCCTGTCTAAACCGGAGTCCCGGCCGCGGTGAGTCACATGCTAAAAAGGGCAGACTAGGACAAGTAACATAGTAACAATACAAGTAACAATAAATGTTGACAATTCGGTTGTACAGAAACAAGAGGGGAGAAATCCTGTCCACAAAGGCTCACAGTCTACGAGGGGCGGGTGGGGATACAGTGGGAAGAGGAAATTCCAGTCATGAGGCGGTGTGGTGGACCGGGTCTTATTGCAGGTGGTAGGCTTGGCAGAACAGGTGGGTCTTCAGGCTTCTTTTGGAGGTTCCCAGGGAAGAAGTATGTCTGATGTGTTGGGGCAGTGAGTTCCAGAGTCTGGGTGAAGCATGGGAGAAATCCTGTATGCGGTTGTGCGAAGAGGAGATGAGGGGGAATAGAGGAGAAGCTCTTGGGAGGATCGCAGGTTGCGTGAGGGTAGGTATCGGGAGACCATGTCAGAGATGTATGGAGGGGATAGGTTGTGAATGGCTTTGTATGTCATGGTTAATGTTTTAAACCGGGATCTCTGGGAAGTAGGAAGCCAGTGAAGGGCTTGGCAGAGGGGGGAGACAGGGGAGTAGCGGGAAGACAGATGGATTAGGCGGGCAGCGGAGTTCAAGATAGATTGGAGAGGTGCAAGGGGGGTATTGGGGAGGCCGGTGAGCAGGAGGTTGCAGTAATCGAGGCGGGAGATGATGAGAGCGTGAATAAGGGTTTTAGCAGTGTCGTGGTCAAGGAAAGCGCGAATCCTATAGATGTTTTTGAGCTGGAGTCGGCAGGAGGTGGCGAGGGCCTGGATGTGGGGCTTGAAGGAGAGGGAAGAGTCAAGGATAACCCCGAGGCACTTGGCATGGGGGACTGGAGAGAGAGAGCAGTTGTTGACGACGATGGATAGGTCAGGTAGTGAGGGGGAGCGTCTTGGGGGGAAGACTATGAACTCTGTTTTGTCCATGTTCAGCTTAAGGAAGCGAGCAGAGAAGAAGGATGAGATGGCGGACAGGCAGTGTGGAATTTTGGATAGAAGGGAGGCGATGTCAGGACCAGACAGGTAGATTTGGGTGTCGTCGGCGTAGAGGTGATATTGGAGGCCATGGGACTCAATGAGTTGCCCTAGGCCGAGAGTGTAGATTGAGAACAGTAATGGTCCAAGAACCGAGCCCTGGGGGACCCCGACAGATAGGGGGTAGGGCGAGGAGGATGTGTGGGAGTGGGTGACGCTGAAGGTGCGGTCCGTTAAGTATGAGGAGATCCAAGAGAGGGCAAGGTCCGTGATGCCAAGAGATTTCAGGATCTGTAGTAGAAGGGAGTGGTCAAGTGTCGAAGGCGGCTGACAGGTCGAGGAGGAGGAGAACAGAGTAGTGGCGCTTGCTTTTGGCAGTCAGTAGGTCATTTGTGACTTTGGTCAGGGCTGTTTCAGCTGTTTCAGTGGAGTGGAGGGGTCGGAAGCCAGATTGCAGGCGGTCAAAGAGGGAGCAGGAGGAGAGGTGAGAGGACAGCTCAGAGTGGACATGCTGTTCAAGTAGTTTAGAGGCGAAAGGGAGGAGAGATATAGGGCGGTAGTTGGAGACAATTGTGGGATTGAGGGAGGGTTTTTTGAGGATGGGTGTGATCAAGGCGTGTTTGAAGGCTGAGGGAAAGGTGGCGGTGGTGAGTGATAGGTTGAAAAGATGAGTTAGGGCTGGGGTGATAACGGAGGTGAGGTTGGGAATGAGGTGGGATGGGAGCGGGTCGTGGGCGCTGGTGGTGAGGTGTGATTTTGACAGGAGGGAGGAGAGCTGGTCTTCAGTTATAGGGGGGAAGCAGTTGATGGAAGTAGAGGGCAGTATAGGTGAAAGGGGAGGCTGTGGGGACAGTGGATCAAAGCTGTCTCTGATTCTGTCAATCTTTTCTTTGAAGAAGTAGGCAAAGTCTTCTGCAGAGATAAGGGGAGAGGGAGGGGGAGCAGGCGGGCGGAGAAATTGAAGATTTTGAAAAGTTGCTTGGGATTGTGGCACAGGGAGGTTATTAGGCATAAGAAGAAGGTTTGTTTGGTGGTGGCAAGTGCAGTCTTGAAGGCGATGAGGGACTGTTTGAACAACGCAAAATGCTCAGTGGAACGTGATTTTTTCCATCGCCTCTCGGCGACCCTGGATGCCCGTCTCAGGTCTTTAGTGAGGGTGGTATGCCAGGGTTGCCTATTAGTGCGTGGAGCATGGTGTGTGAGGGGGGCGGCTAAGTCGAGCGCCTTGGTTAATGTGGTGTTGTAGAGGGTGGTGGCAATGTCTGTGTCACGTATAGATGTTATGTTGGCGAGAGGGAGAAGGGATTCTGAGAGTGAGTGTAGATCAATGTGTTTTAGGTTTCTGCAGGGATGATAAAGTTTGCAGAGAGGAGGTGATGTAGTAGGGGAGGGGAGGGAGGAGAAGGTCAGCAGATTGTAGTCAGACAGGGTGAGGGTTGAGTTTGTGAGATTAGTAAGGGTGCAAAGACGGGTAAAGATGAGATCCAGCGTGTGGCCATCTTTGTGGGTGGCAGAGGAGGACCATTGGGAGAGCCCGAAGGAGGAGGTCAGGGAAAGAAGTTGAGAGGCGGTTTGGTGGGCAGTGTCAATGGGGATATTGAAATCGCCCATAATGATGGTGGGGATGTCAGTAGAGAGGAAGTGAAGTAGCCAGGTGGTAAAGTGGTCGAGGAAGGTGGGGATGGATCCAGGGGGGCGGTAGATGATGGCTAGCTGGAGGTTACAGGGGGAGAAGATGCGGACAGAGTGGGCTTCGAAAGATGGGAGAGTAACAGAGGGGGGTAATGGAATAGGGGCGAAGGAACAGGTGTCGTATAGGAATATGCCGACACCTCTGCCATGTTTGTCAGAGGGGCGGGGTGTGTGGGAAAGATTGAATCCGCCGTAGGATAGTGCAGCATGGGAGGCCGTGTCGGAGGGGGTGAGCCAGGTCTCTGTGATGCCAAGGAATGAGAGTTTATTAGAAATATAAATAGTTCATGGATGTCTGTGAGCTTATTACAGACTGAGCGAGCGTTCCAGAGTGCGCCTGGCAGGGAGATTAGAGGAGCAGGGGCTGGGGGGATGGGTCTAAGGTTGGTCAGGTTGCGAGGGTGGGTGATGGTGGGGTTATGAGAGTTGGTGATGGGACGTGGGGGTGGGGTGTAGGTGACTGTGGGGATGTGGCGGGGGGGGGCCGGGATTAGGGGAAATGTCGCCAGCGAGTAGGAGGAGCAGGGAGAGGGTTAGCAGGTGAGAGCAGGAGAGTTTACGTGGTGGCTGTGCCTGATTGGAGATGGAGGATTGAAAGTGCATGAATAGTTCAGAGGAGTGGGTGAGGTGGTTAGGTAGGATGGAGGGTGAGAGAAGTACTTTGTTGCTTGGTGGAGGGATGAGTGGGGGTAGCAGGAAGTGGAGAAGGATGGGAGTGAGAGTGCAAAGGAGGGGATACATTGTGGATGGTGAGCAGGGGATGGGAGTAGCGTGGGTCAGATGCAGAGGGAAGGAGAGCTGTAGTGGTGGGTGAGAGGTCAGTAGTGATGAGTAGTCTAGAGTTTACATAGTGAAAACATAATTGTAGTACAAGTGAACAAATTGCATATCTGTTTGTTTGTCTTGCATGACTTACTCGTTTCCTGCCCTGTTTAACTGCCCGGTGTAACTGCACTTGTACAGTTGGCACTTAGGCACAAACTCTAATGCCACCTAATAAAGGTAGCAATCCTAAAAGTCATAACTGACTCTTTAACAAGCCTTTTAATATGACTTAGGATTTGTACCAGATCAGAACCCCAACTGCAGATGCTGTGTTTCGGGGTGAGTGCCCCTCATCAGCGCAGTGTGTGGGAATTCTGATCTGGCTGTATGAGAGGCTAAGACAAGTTGTGGGGGAACAGCTATTTCCCTTGAGGAGAGTATTCTGCCAGCTGGCAGTGAGGAGACTTAAAGCCCAATACTCTCCTGGGAAATTGCATATGCAAATCGTCACTTTAGTGAGGAAGTGGACAAAATCTAATGCCACCTAATAAAGGTAGCAATCCTAAAAGTCAAAATTGACTCTTTAACAAGCCTTTTATTATGACTTAGGATTTGTGCCAGATCAGAACCCCAAACTGCAGACGCTGTGTTTCTGGGTGATTACCCCTCATCAGTGCACTGTGTGGGAATTCAGATCTGGCTGTATGAGAGGCTAAGACGAGGTCTGGGGAACTAGCTATTTTCCTCATGGACTCTTTAACAAGCCTTTCAATATGACTAAAGGCCCCGTTACACGCTACGATATCCTTAACGATATCGCTCAAACGTCACAGGTTTGGAGTCGTTCAAACTACATCATTAGGACGTCGTTGCGTGTGACACCGAGACATGACTACAATAAATGTTTGGATCACTGATCGCATATTTGAGAACATGTTCTCTAATCAGACGATCGTCGTTCAGCCAACCTGCTGCATCGTTGTGTGTGACACCGCGATAACGATCACGTTTGCAATTTTTGGGATCGTGAAACCAGTCCCGTAGCCGTGCCTTGGCGTTGTGTTTTCCGTGCCACATGTGTGCCGATTGGTGGTTAGTAGTGTGTTCCGATTGGCTGGCATTGGTTCTGGGAAAGGCGCCATATTTGCTGATCCGTGCTTTGATCAGTAGACTCATTGACTTGTTTATTCTTTACACTATCATGAAACACATTTAAATAAAGGAGATCCATTTAAGTTCCCATCCTTTTCTCTAGGTGTTTAGCTACCCGCGTGTGCATGCAAATAAACAATTGGTGTAACGATAAATTTGAGCAGTCCTATATATATATGTATGTTCATGTATGTCTGCCACATTGGTACCTAAAGTATGTCAACATATATGATTTTAATTCAGAGATGCAAAGTACATACACACATTTGTACACATAACCAACCATATATAGTTACATGTACACATACATATACACATACATACATCTATGCACAGACAAATAATTACTACATGCATCCTAATATTCAAACACGTATGTACATAGTGTTGTGTGTAGCTTGCCATCTTGAAAACAACATATACACATAGCCATACATTGTATTGGCAACAGTGCACACATGAGTGTTCATATGTGACATTTTGGGGACGCATCAGTGGCTTGCACAAGCGTCACCAAATGAAAACAGCCTTGAATGTTGAGATGGTTGAAAGGGCAAAAGCGTTAATAAAGTGGCCATCTTGCCATACAAGGCTGACCAATGGTAACGCAGTTCTGGCCATCAGTCAGAGTTGTACGGACGCGGGAGAACACAATCTGGCACGCCTAGGTCCTAGCCTGTGTCACAAGCTACGCCCATATTGAGGTTTGAGTCGTTCACGTAGTTGTCGTGTGACAGAGTGATAACGACCACCAAGATCGCTGGATGTGTCGTTCCAGCGATCTCTGGATCTTTGGTGCATCGTGCACGATATCTAGACGTGTGACATCTCACCAATGATCTTAAAAAGATGTCCGAACGACCGTGCTCCCATGAGATCGTTGGTGAGATCGTTACAACATTGTAGCATGTAACGGTACCTTTAGGGTACCTTTACACACGGCTACATTTGTAGCTTGTCACCAGGTAACTTACTGGTTGCAGCGAAATCATGGATACATGATTCCATTTGTACACAGCAACAAGATAGAACCATGTATCCATGTATTTCACTGCAACCAGTGAGTTACCTGGTGACAAGCTACAAATGTAGCCGTGTGTAAAGGTACCCTTAGGATTTGTGCCAGATCAGAACCTCAAACTGCTGATGCTGAATACTCCACAAGCAGAATAGCTGTTCCTCCAGACCTCTTCTTAGCCTCTCATACAGCCAGATTAGAATTCCCACACACTGCACTGGTAAGGGGCAATCTGCGTCTGCAGTTTGCGTTTCTGATCTGGCACAAATTCGAAGTCATATTAAAAGGCTTGTTAAAGAGTCAATTATGACTTTTAGGATTGCTACCTTTATTAGGCGGCATTGGAGTTTGTCTACTTCCTCACTGAAGTGACGATTTGCATATGCAATTTCCCAGTATAGCATTGCGGCTTTACGTCTCCTCACTGCCAGCTGGCAGAATACTCTCACTCTCACAAGGAGAATAGATGTTCCCTCAGACCTTGTCTTTGTAACATTAACGTTTATTACACTGATCACTAGTTTAATGCAATACAATTAACATACAAAGTTTGAATGAAAAGCATTGCCTACACCTTCGTAACTTGTCAGCAAATGGTAGGACTGGTATGTGGCAGGTGCTGGACTATTCAGTAGACTCTCCTCTACAGCTCCAGTTGTCAGGAAGCCTTAACGATGAATGGTTGTGTTGTTTAAGTTTAAATAATGGAATCCTATACAGACGGTCAGCCAATGCAATTTGAGCAACATGCTGTCATTAAATTAGTAACTGCAGAAGATGTTACCTCAAAGGAAATTCATCTGAGAATGCAAACCATTTATGGTGATTTTTTATATGTTGCAATCTATTACACCTGTCAGCTGGACACTGACAGAATGCCTTTTAGACCATGCTCTTGGCGAGGTCTAACAGGCCACTGTAACTGGTATACCAGGAGGTCATTTGACCTCAGGTAACCATGGCAATGCTTGGCAGCCTGCAAATGCATCACTGAGGGGAGAGGGACCAATGGCTCTCCTAGCTTTCTTAATGCTAAAGTCAATATTAATAACAGCATTTAGGGAGTTAAGCTGACTCGTCCATCCGGGGCCGTGGGGCACTCGGAACCGGACTCCGGTATTGCAGGGGGGTCACGGGGGTCGAGACCCGGCTTCCGTGACCCCGGAGGAGTCAATTTTTGGGTAAGGGGTTTTTGAAAGTGGGTTATGTTTGTAGAATGAAAACTTTTGTGACTCCACCTACGGTTCTCATTCAAGAGGGACTGCGGGTCAGATCTCCGGGGTTGTTGATATTGCAGCCTGATGTCGTCGCTCTCCGTAGGTGGAGCAGTATCCCGGGGCAGATGTGTTCGATTTTGATGGATGTGCAAGACTGTGTTCGAAGTGGGTCTCTGTATCTCATCTGCTTGTGCAGTTTGGGGCTCCGCAGGCGGGAAAATAAACAGTCTCAACAGCGTTGGAATTCTGTATCCGGTTTACTCACTGAAGCTGCAGCAGGTCGCTGGGTGCTTCTCTCTGCCATGTTTTAGTCCAGTCAATCCCCAAGGAACCGCGATGGTTTGTCCAAGAACCCCTTCGTGTGTCTTTCCTTTCTCTGGTCTCTCTCTGCCAGTGCTACTTATTTGCCTCTCGTGTCAGTGCCTCCACACGCAGAGCCCTGGTCCAATAGCTACGGGTCCTCTTAAGTGACTGGTACCTGTCCACTGACCCTAGTTCGGTTGCTTTCTCAGGGGGTGCTTCGGGTTGCGGCCACAGTTCCTCTAGACCTCGTGGCCTCCGATTCAGTGGTTCGGGCTTACAACTTCAGCGCCACGTTCAGGACCGGTCCCTGGTTCTCGACCAACCCCTCCACCTGACTATGGTCAGTCCCAGATTCGGGCGCATAGGTAGTTCTCACTCCACTTATGCCCCTGGGAGTTTTTTCTATCCTCCACACAACACCTTCCTTCTCCCTCTTTCTCCTCTTTCTCTCTCTCACTACTACCCTCCACCTTTCCTTCCCCTGTCGCATCAACTGAGCCCTCCCCCCAGGTCCACCCATGGTCCCCTGAGTCCTAAGGGTGTGTTGGGTGTTTTGGTTGGTGTCTGGATTCATCATCCCGTTTCCTCAAAAACTGAGATACCACACCCGTGGAGTGTGTGTAGTACCCCTTATGGCAACCTGACCAGTGGGGCGCCACAAAGCCGTCATGTGTGATGCGGGCAGTGGTCCAGTTGTGACAGCTGGAGCTCCGCTGTCATTTAAGCCGTGCCACCGGCGGTGACCGCGAGAGCACAGATCCTGTGGCCACCCGATCACCATGACAGGAAGTCACCTGCGTGAGATTACATACCTGTACATCGAATGTTGGGAAGGGATTAAAATCGGTTTATTGTAGACATAGCATTGAAATATTAGAGCAGTACGGTGGCTCAGTAGTTAGTAATGTTACTTTGCAGGAAATATCTGCAAGGAGTTTGTAAGTTCTCTCTGTGTTTGTCTGGGTTTCCTCTGGGTTCTCTGGTTTCCTCCCACACTTCAAAGACATACTGATAGGTAATCTAGATTGTGAGCCCCAGTGGGGACAGTGGTGATAAAGTATGTAAAGTGCTATGGAATTAATGGAGCTGTATAGGCAGGTAAAATAAATATATGAATAAAATATTGCATTTTCATAGTACCATCCAGGGTTGGGTATGGCCAGTCTGTGTAGGGGCAATTCTCTTCATTTATTTGTTAACAACTCTCCAGAGACGGTCTTTTGTTTGCTGATGTGATTCTATTAGAATATGTGCAGTGATTTTGGATAGTTCTTTACCTAATCCATAACAGATATGAGAAATGGACACAGTACACGCGACAGACAAAATAGTAGTAAATGATTAAAGTAATTCACGTGCTCATTAGTCATTTACTAATAGAGAATAAAATATGTATGCAGTAAAGGTTTACTGAACGTACGCACAAAAGGTAGAAGATAAGTATGATATCAGATATGGATACCATAAAATGTATTGAACCCAAGCACAAAGGTGAAAGGTGAGTATGGTACCACATTCTTCTAAAGTTATTATGGAATAATTACAGCACTTGCTAGAAAAGAAATATATTTTCACCAAAACAGTGTCTTAGCAAATTGCTGGTATATATACTGTAATCATAGGAATACAACCAAGACAGTAAAGATATGTGGCGATAATAAGAAAAGAATACAGATATTAAAGCACCACTCAAGTGTTTATTTTTTTTATTTCACAGCTGTAGTGGTGCTTTAAATGTAAGGCCCCTACCCCCTCCCTAATACTCACCCTCCGGCGGCTTCATGTTCTATCATCACCAGGAAATTGTGACCTACTGACAGCTCCAGTGTTTCATGGAGTGCACCAGAGGTCATAAATCAATACATCTCTATGATAGTCTCATGCTGGCCTAGTTCTGGCTCTCATAGAGATTCATTGAGCGCTTGACTCATCCAGGGGCTCAGGAACTTGGATCCCGGGCGTTGCTGCTGGATCCTGTCAACGGTGGTCGATGACCGAGTTCGTGGCCTTGGTGGTCGCTGAAAAGTGTACAGAGAAAAATAATAAAAGTGTAATTGTTCGTGACGTCACCTGCAGTTTCTGATGATGACACCAGCGCTGCTTCAGACCTCTGGGAATGGTGTTTTTGCAGCCGGTTGGTCCAGCTCCCTGCAAGTAGAGAAATGTCCCCAGTGCAGTGCTGCTGTGTTAGCTGGAAGACGTCTCTGGTGAGAAGCTGTCTGATACCTCACAGCGGGAAAGAACCACACACCACATGTAGCCGAGTCTCTGTACAGGTTTACTGGTTGCTCTCACAGTTCAACAACAGGTCAACAGTCACGGGTACCATGCCTGACTAGTGACCAATGAATGGGGTGTTCGTCTGTGGCTCTCAATGATGTTTCTTTCGGCTTCACCCTCTGTCCTTCCTAGTGTGAAGTCTGGCCTGCAAGGAGCTTGGCTTGACCTCCTGCTCTCTTCCCTGTAACTTTTTGGGCCCTTTTAAGAACCTTCTCTGGATTGCCGCTGCCTCTGGGGTCTTTCTGCAGGTCCTGGTTCTTTGATTGGTGATGACTACAGGTGCCCGGGAGGCTGAAGACTCCTCGGTCTGACCAGTGTTGGTGGCTCAGAGTTAAACTTGCCCGCACCGCTCCCAGAGCCGGAACTCTGCTCCGTGGACTGGGATCCTCCCTGACCAGTAGGTATACGGTCTGATGCAGGGTGTTTAGCATACACCCTCAGGCTCCCTCTTCTCGTCTGGATCACCACTCTTTCTGGGTGCCCTCCCTGTACGTTCCCCTGAAGGGTCCTCTTCGACCTCTCTCGCTTTCATTTCTCTCTCTTCCCGCTCTCCACTCCCACCTATATAACTATATAACCTCCCTCTGTGACGAAAGCCACATACGAACCTCCCATTTCACTGGCCACAGGGATACTGCACATGCTGGTCTAGGTGCAGTACCCCTTCATGGTGCACCGACCAGTGGGGCGCCACACACTTGTGACATAACTTCTGACTTTTGGCCTCTCAGAAGTTATGGGCACTAGATGACGCTGTGCGATCGGAGCGTTGCCGAAAAAAGATGAAGCCACCGGAAGGTGAATATAAGACCAGGGGTTGGGTCATTAGATTAGAAGCACCACTCCAGTGGTACAAAAAAAAAAGCAAAAAAACTGGTATGGTGCTTTAAATGTTCAAAATGGGACCAGAAAAATGGATAAAAAAAAGTCAGGATTCCATATCTTCTGGTTACCTTTTGTGTCTCCTTGCCCTTTTCCAAAATGGCATTTCCTATCTCGTTCCTGCCTTTATAAGCTTCAGTCCATCTTCCAGTCCTTTTTTGAGTATTCTGCATGGATTCTGGCTTCCTTGTGCATCTGAAGTTATTGTTCCTCCTGCGTTTCCAGGTTTGGCTGTTAACAGTGATCTCCAGCAAACCACACCTGCTGCTGCATGTGTTCCTGCTCCAGCTTCTGGCAGCCAGCGCCATATAAGGTCAATTAACTTTTGTAAGCTTTTCAGCGGCTTTTCAGTTTGTTGCAGTTGCGGTGATCAGGACAATTTGAGACTTTCTTAAGATACACTGCACTACATCCGGTTTTGGAATTGTTCTCATAGACTTTACTGTTCCCAGGCCTCCTGGGTGTGAGCTGTTCCGCTACACTGTTCAACAATAGGCATCTCCCAGTGTGACCTGTTATTAAGAGACTTTCCCTATTGGCATCACTGTGGATGAACTGTTTTTCAGAGAATATTTCGTCTGGCTTCACTAAGGACTATTATTGCATAATTTATTAACTTTACTTATTTAGCTGCACTTCATGTTTGAACTTTGCCTTGTGTGTTTAATACAGACTTTTTCACCTTAATACTTTGTCTCAGTCGTGTCTTTGCTCCCCTCCATGCCATTAGATTCCTGAATTATCCACACCAGTTATTACAAAAAATCGGGTTAGCAACTTGATCTTTACCTACTCATTTATTTGGGTAAAGGACCCCAATTTATTTGGTCAGAAACTCATGGTGCAATTTGCCAAAAATCATGACAAAAGTTAATCACTTGAACCTGGGAACCTCAGAGGAAGATTTATCAAGAGTCTAATTGCTGAAAGGTCTTCTGGATGTGAGTGAGAGTCACCTGGGATCTCTCTAGTATTGATATTTTAAACAAAATTAGTAGAGGATTACTTACATAAGATTAGTTCTAAGAATCCCAATAACGCACCCAACCTGTCTGAGGGTGAGATAAGGGCACTTGAAATCCTGGAAGAAAAAACATCATATTATCGTGAAACCTTCAGATAAGGAAATATTATCCTATTTGACCATCAACCTTAAAGGTCAATGTGTTATTTCATTCTGGGAGATGTAAATGTTTATGAGCTATAGAGTACAGATCCTATGTGGACATACAATGAAGCTCGAAATGATCTATAGAGTAAAGCTTTGAGACCAATATTTAATACTGAAAAGAAAGTTTCTACTTTCTCAAAATTTTACTCCCTTCCAAAAATTCATAAGGGTTTAAATCAATGGATGGCAATTCTATAGTCTCAAAAGTGGATTCAATCACCTGAAATGCCGACATTGATAGGATCAAATCCTTAACATTACTGAATTACCATCCATTATATATTAAGGGCACAACCAAACCTTTGCATAACTGGAGGATATCACAGTATGTGACCTTCTGTTGATGTACAACTTTGACATAGCAGTAGACCTCATGAGGCGGGTATATTGACTGCGGAATAATTTTTGAATCCAGAGAGACAGATATCAGATGACGTAACTACAACGTAACACACAATTATTAGGAAGTAAGTTAAGAGAGAGAGTCGGAAGGAGGGAAGGAGAGAAGGAGCAGGGACCTTCAAAGTGCCGTGCAGCCCTGGAACAGTAACCTAACCGGCAGGGCACCATCAAGCGGTGACCCAGACCGGAAAACGGGCAACAAAAGCAAATAAGCAACGGGTAAAATAGACACCCATGCCCAATCTCACCGGATGCCGGTTCCGAGGCAAACAGACGTTCACCGCTGTTTTGCAAACCGGAGTGACGGAGCAGCTTTTTAGGAGCGCCTCACTACAGCCCAAATCAGCAGTCTTACCAGCGAGGTACCCACCATTGGGATCCCGGACTCTTCTCGGTTAACGTGACTAAGCTGAAGTCCGCCCAGTACCCCGATCCGGTGCACTAAGGCAGCAAGGCAACCAGAATAGAACAGTTAGATAAAGGAGGAACACCGTGGAGCTCTGGACTGAGGCCATTCATCGCTGGGGCCACCCGGTCCGTTACCTAAAGACTGTACTCTGTGTATTGCAACGAACCTACAGTAAAGACCCGTTACAGAGGAGCATTGTGTCAGTGCATGTCTTCCAGAACTGTTATTAACCTTGCTGATCGAACTACCTGAGCTGCCGTATTCGATCCGGTACAGCTCCTGGCCCCGGGGACTTCTGCTCATCCTGTGGGGAGCATCCCATCCAGCTGCCGCACATCCCCCGGAGGCCCAAGCAGCGCCGGTGCCATCACCGGACTTCCACAGGTGGCGTCACAACAATCAAGAATCATCCCAGTCCTTTAATCCCCTGTTTATTTGGCCACCGGGCCCCACAGCCTCAGGCGCGGAACCGTGACAAGTGGAGATTCGCCTGAGACCTGCGACCCTGGCAACGGTGAGTCATATTAGTGAGTCATATTAGTATGTATTAGTATATATATATATATATATATATATATATATATATATATTAGTATGTAATAGAATAAAGTCAGATTTGGGTAATTTGTTTAATAAAATGACTCCATTGTGTAATTTCTGATGCGGCAATTGTTCTTTTTGGAAAATCCATATAAATGATAATTCAGTAGAATAGGTTCTCATAAATAAAATGGTCAGTAATTTATTTATTGTAAAACACAATTCATAGTGTATGGGGTCTTCTGACCCGTGACTATTTTAACATTGGTAAAACAATTACACCACTTTTCTTTAGATTCAGAGAATATTTTTGTTCAATAAGTGCTGGCAAAGACTCAACAAGATTGATTAAACACATTGAAGCACTTCATCAAGCAAATCCTGGATGGAAGGAGGAAGCAAAAAAAGGGGTTAATGTGAGAGCTGCCGGGCAAGTAACCAATAATATATATGTAAAGCAAGAATAGTCTGATTTATTAAGTTAAAAAAAATATATTATCTATATGATGGAGTGCAGCTTCGGTCTGCAATATATTGGGCGTACTATTCAGACGATGCAAAAAGGATTGAATAGGCATCACCATATATATACAGTTGTTGCCAAAAGTATTGACACCCCTGCAATTCTGTCAGATAATACTCAGTTTCTTCCTGAAAATGATTGCAATCACAAAATCTTTGGTATTATTATCTTCATTTAATTTGTCTTCAATGAAAAAACACAAAAATAATTGTACTTTTGTCCACCCCCTTTTTTATGTTTGGTGTGGAATTATATCCAATTTGGCCTTAGGACCAAATTGGATATAATTCCACACCAAACATAAAAAAAGGGGGTGGACAAAAGTATTGGCACTGTTAGAAAAATCATGTGATGCTTCTCTAAGTCCATCTCCAAAGACCTGAATGTTCCTGTGTCTAGCGTGCGCAGTGTCATCAAGAAGTTTAAAGCCCATGGCACTGTGGCTAACCTCCCTAGATGTGGACGGAAAAGAAAAATTGACGAGACATTTCAACGCAAGATTGTGCAGATGGTGGATAAAGAACCTCGACTAACATCCAAACAAGTTCAAGCTGCCCTGCAGTCCGAGGGTACAACAGTGTCAATTCATACTATCCGTCAGTGTCTGAATGAAAAGGGACTGTATGGTAGGATACCCAGGAAGACGCCACTTCTTACCCGAGACATAAAAAAGCCAGGCTGGAGTTTGCCAAAACTTACCTGAGAAAGCCTAAAACGTTTTGGAAGAATGTTCTCTGGTCAGGGGAGACAAAAGTAGAGCTTTTTGGCCAAAGGCATCAACATAGAGTTTACAGGAGAAAAAAAGAGGCATTCAAAGAAAAGAACACGCTCCTACAGTCAAACATGGCGGAGGTTCCCTGATGTTTTGGGGTTGCTTTGCTGCCTCTGGCACTAGACTGCTTGACCGTGTGCATGGCATTGTGAAGTCTGAAGACTACCAACATATTTTGCAGCATAATGTAAGGCCCAGTGTGAGAAAGCTGGGTCTCCCTCAGAGGTCATGGGTCTTCCAGCAGGACAATGACCCAAAACACACTTCAAAAAGCACTAGTAAATGGTTTGTGAGAAAGCACTGGAGACTTCTGAGGTGGCCAGCAATGAGTCCAGACCTGAATCCCATAGAACACCTGTGGAGAGATCTAAAAATGGCAGTTTGGAGAAGGCACCCTTCAAATATCAGGGACCTGGAGCAGTTTGCCGAAGAAGAATGGTCTAAAATTCCAGCAGAGCATTGTAAGAAACTCATTGATGGTTACCGGAAGCGGTTGATCGCAGTTATTTTGGCTAAAGGTTGTGCAACCAAGTATTAGGCTGAGGGTGCCAATACTTTTGTCTGGCCCATTTTTGGAGTTTTGTGTGAAATGATCAATATTTTGCTTTTTGCTTCATTCTCTTTTGTGTTTTTTCATTGAAGACAAATTAAATGAAGATAATAATACCAAAGAATTTGTGATTGCAATCATTTTCAGGAAGAAACTGAGTATTATCTGACAGAATTGCAGGGGTGTCAATACTTTTGGCCACAACTGTATGTGGACACCTTTTTTTTTTCCCTTCTTAGACACGGGCTGTGTTTGTTTTTGGTTATGTTCTTTTATTAAAATTTTTGTTTGTCACAATTCAAAACTCATTATTGGTGTGTACCTGTAAGGATGTGTGTTACTTGTATAGCCGACATAACCACTATCATATGGTAAGGTACACAATTTGACATATAGTACATCCCTTTGGCCCCTAGGAGTGACAATGCATTGTTCAACACTTATCTGCTCTACATGGCTCTACAAGTGTGTTCCCAGCGCTTGACACATGTTTCGGTGGTTTGCCATACAATGATCGTAATTATTGTTTGGCCCATTGGATGTGTGATATTGTCCGGGTTACTTTGGGTAATTACTACAAAGTCCTGCACCTATGTGTGGATATCAAAGAGGTCAAATACTGGTGTTTGATTTTAGCAAACAATTTATTGTTTGCATCCTTTATTTATTTATTTTTTTGGGGTAGGTGGCTTTTCGGCTACACCAATTTTTTGTTTTGTGGTAGGCCAAACAGAAAGGCCAAACAAGTCATAAAATCTGGCCAACGTGCCACACAATCGACACACAAGTGTTTTAAAAAAACAATAAAACATCACAAGGTGTGTCTCCGACCAGCAGGGACTTCAGCAGCCTGCCCACAAGTGAGACGCTGGATGATGGCCCACATTCGATCTAAATTGGCCTGCGCCTCACGGTGGACAGCAATCAACTCGTCGATGCTTTGTTGACCTGTTGTGTAGATGGCCAACTTTAGTAACATGTCCTTCTCTGTTGACCAATGTTATGTACATGTGCTACAAAACTTATGATTATGGACATCATCCGCCAGTTCCCTTTCGGTAGGGGTTGAGGGTGTCCCTGGCAACATGGGCACAGCTGGTGTGGCATTTGCATTTAGCAAAGGGATGACACAAAAACAAACGCATTATCTGCGGGTGTGACAGGGCACAATCAGAACATCAAGCTTGTTTAATATGGACAACACGTACCGTCAGGGCCACCTCCTCCAAGCATACTATCCACCCTGTGGGGACCATTCCCCAACAGGGCTGCCAGGTGGGCTGGGTACGTTGGGTGGAGGGGTGTCAGGAGCTGAGGGTGTGTGCTGCCGGCCGTGTGTGGGTGGTGGTCTCGCGGGTGGGGATGATGACATCCTTCCAAGTGGGCTGGTGGGTGGGCTGTGCACGGCAGAGGCTGGGCTACCAGGTGCATCGAGGAGGCTGTGAGCTGCTCCAGAGTCGGGACTCCCATCAGGTGAAGAGGCAGCCCTTCCAGGAGAAGGTGGCGGTGGGCTGCCACATGGTGGTGCTGGCATGTCATTTCGTCTGGAGCCTGGTGGGTTTGCCGCTGGTGATGGCTAGCCTTCAGCGCTGTCATCATCCTTTGTTAGATTAAACATTGCATTTAGGAACAAATGTACACCATCAACAACACATATTACATCAAAAATGTAATTTGTATGGGTGCCAGAAATGACTGCATTCAACATGTATATGTTTGTAGGTTTGTGTACAGGGCCGTGGGTAAACACACAGTTTTGTGGGCATGCAGTGCACACACGCATATAGTGGTGGCCATGACAGAAACTTTGCCACACACAATTGGGGCATTAATGTTGCGTGTGCACAGCTATGCTCTAGCTACTGTGGCTAAATGATGCCAGATTGGCCATAACAACACAGTGTTACATTTGTTGACATCTATACTGACAAATCCATATACATCAAGGCTAATGTACAGATACACATGACCACACAGGCAAGTGCAGAGTGATGAAGCGACAACATCAGGTACTCAGGCTAAATATGTGACAGATTACACGTCCATGTGGTGCCACAGCCTTGATTGTTGTTGGGATGACGTATGTGTGTAGCACAAATACTCACCACGCAGCCTCCTAATCCGGGCCCTGATGTTGGCAATGCGCCCTGTGTGGTGCGCTCCACACCCAGTCTCCTCAGCAGAGCCCTCTTCCCTTTACGCCGGATGGCCTGCTTGTGTAGACGTGGGTGCTGGTGGTGATGCTGGCACCAATAATCCCAGCTTTCCAACATATTGATGAGAATCAGCAGGTCTGGCTCGCCCCATGCTACAGCTCTCTGTCCTGACTCCATCACTACCTCTGCAGGGGAAGGGAAAGCACCTGGAAGGTAGGGCCCAACGTCAAACGAGGACATGATGTCAGTGCGCACGCTGGTTACGCCAAGGAGACTTGAGGGCCCAGACAACTCAAGATGCAACAGAGTGCTGAGCCTTTCAGGGAAAACCGTGGCATCTACTCAATACATCAAGAACGAACCGCAGGGTGACGGACGTGCGTAGCAACTGGAAGACATACGTATATGTGTTATTATTTCATTTGGCACCACATACCTTTGTGATTTGTGTATGGTCGACATGTAGTTTCTCACATTTCACCCACCAGCAATAGCACTTGCATTACTACACAGATATTTGCGTGTATGTTCGTCAGGACGTCCCAACATCATACACCAGTATCACTCTTATGCGCTACTCCATTACGCTCGTAGTTTTAATGCCTTTCCTGACACTTCTGAAGTAGAAGAAGATGAGTCTGGTGAAGAACGCACAGATCATCAAATATGGCGCCTTTGCCATAGCCAGCCAATGGGAGCGCAGGAGCTGCCACCAATCGCTGCAGATGGGGCGCGGAAAACAGCACGCTCAGGCACGCCTCCGGAATTGATTAAAGATTGTCTGAGCTCGCTTCTACATCGCTATCACCCTGTCACATGCCACGAAGTGCCGAGATCGCCTGGTGGAAATAGCCTGATTTCACTGCAGAGCAGGACAATCAGGCGACGTTCCACCGGCAATTTATCGCCATAGAATTGCCCGGTCACACGCCATTGCGCACAGGCAATGTGGTTTCCACATCGCCCAATTCGGAAATTGACAATGAAATGGCCGGCGATATGGCGGCGTGTGACGGTACCTTAAGGCTAGGTTCACACTACGGTTTTCAGCTGTCAGGTTCTGTCCGGTTGTTTTAGCAACCGCTGCTCTTTCAGCACTCGGCGTCCGGGAACCGGTTCAATTTTTGTCGGATCCGGTGCAATCCGACGCTCATAGACTCCCATTCTACGGGCGCCGGATCTGGAGGATCAGATTTTTGCATCAGACATAAAAAATTATGCAAACTGCGGTTTTCCATCATTGCAATTACAGCACCACCTGAGAGAGAGGACCACCCAGCCAAGACAGGAAACCTCTGAGATAAAAAAGGAGGTACCTCTCCTGCACCTCAGTTTAGATTTCCTGTCATGGAGGTGGAAGAACTCTTAAGCTCAAGCGGTTCCATGGCCTGACCCGGTAGCTGGAAGAAGCAATCTTACCTGGCTGTGGCTCCGGGCTCATGTGGCAGAAGCGCCTCCATGGGGTAATCACTTGTGGTGGTGGAGAGTGCGGGGTCTGGCAGAGGGTCACAAGCGACATTGTCTCGGCCCCAGCGCCGCCCAGGAGTCACGCGTACACTGCTGTCCTCTCTCAAGCTGTGCCCTGGGTAAAGGTGGATGTGGTGGCTCCTGACTGTTGCAGCCTGCAGAGTCCTGTCAACAGACTTGTGCTGGAGTGGGATGTCCAATTCCTCAATTTTGGAGATGGCTAATGTATGGGAGTCGCCCTGACAGTATTTCCCGCCAGTAAGTTTAGAATCTCCCGCCGCGGGATCGCTACTTCCTGTCCGGAGGCGGGACCAGAAGTTATGCGGTCCCGCGCATACGCAGTGCGGCCCAAGATGGCGGTGCCCAGCGTCCGGATCCAGTTGGGTGGATTCTGGTGGGATCAGAGGCTTGTTAAAGGAAACAGTGGCCACAGAGCCTGCTGGGTGATGGAGGAGGCATCTCTATCTTCACTAATGGCGGACCAGGCGGCGGATAAAACATTTTAACAAGTGACACCCACAAGTCCTCCCAGAAGGGGGCCAAGATAGATTTTGGACTCTAAACAGCCTCATAAATCGGTATGCTTCAGACCTGCGTAGAGTGCCCTGCACTGTGCTATAGTGTTTACACTCTCCTTTTCTTACTTTGTTCCCTTAGGACAGCAAGAAAAAGTTGAGCAAACAGAAACATAAGGAATATGCCATTTGCAGAGTTCTTCTTATTGACAATTTATGTCCCCTTGTATTGAAACAACGGTGTGGGGGAAGGTTCCCAGTTTGTTTTCTAATCTTAGAGACTTGGTTGAGGAGGAGTTCAAATCCCTTCAAAAGGAGATGGGCAGGGGGCGGAAAAGGAAACGATCCAGTGATTCTTCCTCTGTGTCTGAATCACATAAAGCCCGCAAGGAAAGGCATAGGTCTAGTGTGGAGCCCACTGGATGGGGTACTCGGTATCGGACTGGGGTATCACAGGGTTATCACGGTGGTCTTGGTCTGGACCGTGTCCGAGCCCACAAGTAAAGGGGGGTATTTACAGGGGATAGAGTCGTGACGCCACCCGTGGTATGTGGTCAGGGTGACCACCGCTGCTGCAGAACCTCCGGGGGCGATGGATGGCAGCCTGTGATGTGACGGCTCTCCACGGGTAGAGCCTGGTCCCCGGGGCAGTAGTGATGAAACAGTTTGTGAGGGAGAACAGGGTTTGCAAGGATTACACAGACTCACAGTTTTGTAGTTTTCCAAGTCCTTTACTGTTGATGGTTTTCAGCTGAGTACTGTCCACAAAGTCTGTACAGGGGCCTGGCCGGGTCCTTTGGCTCCTGTTTCTGCGCTGTGTGTGTGGCCCTGCTGCCGCTTTAGCTAAGCTGCTGGCCCTGTCTCCCCTCACGGGTACCAACTTGAAAGGCAACTTGAGTCTTATTCCGTGTTCCTGACCCCGCCATGTAGCTTTGCTGTGGTACAGTGAAGATGTGGGACCTTCACTAAACCAGTGTTCACTGTGCTGTTTGTATCAGGCACAGCATCGGATCCAGTATCCGTTCTATTCGCTTCTCTGGGGTGAGTCTCAGGGGACTTGGTCTCCCACGTGTGTTCCTCTCTGCTCCTTCTCCTTTCCTCAGTTCCTTAGCCGGCCTGGAACTTGACAGTGGACCGTGGGTTGAGCCTAACGCAGCTCTTTTACACCCAGGTCTTTCTTCCTCAGTGTTGCCCCACACTGAAACTGACTGCCACTTCCTCACCACACCAGAATATATAGGGAAGCAGCTTTAGCTCCCCCTTCTGGCCTGGAGGCGCTACTGTAGTGTTGTGAGTTGTGTGGGGAGTTAACCCTTTGTGGTGTTACTGTGGCACATGAACCTGGGGTGCCACACTAGTTCGTCCTCGTCCTCCTCCTCCTCTTCCTCTGCCTCGGGATCTTCATCCTCTGACGACAGCGGGTGGGGAAGCCATGTTTTCCACGGAAAGACACTGACTATTTAATTAAGGCTGTCCACTCCCAATGGGACTGGTTGACACGCGTGACCTGCTTCCATTGAGGATTTAATGTTTGGTGGTCGTCTCTTTGGTAAGAAGAAACGTAGCTTCCGCTTAAACCAGAGGGTTTCAGGATCTTCTTATGGAATCCTGGAAGAAACCTGATAAGAGGTTCCCTTGCCTATATGCAAGAAAGAAATACCTCTTTGAGGAAGAGCTACTGTTTCATGGGACAAATCCCCCAAGATTGACATGGCCGTAGCCCGGGCGTCAAAATGTTCCTCCCTTCCCTTTGCAGATTTGGGGAATCTAAAGGACCAATTAGACAGACAGGCTGATGGTTACCTGAGAAGTTCTTGGAAGACCACTGCTAGTATATTTCGCACTTCAATCTCGGTCACATACCATTGCAAGCTCTCTCGTGATCTGGCTGTGTCAGTTGGAGTTCCAGGTTAGGGATGATGCACCAAAGGAGGAGATCTTTTCCTTTGTGCACTTGGCGTCTGCATTTTTGGTGGATGCTTCTGCTGACTCTCTGAAAATGGCTGCAAAGGCTACTTCTTTTACCAATGCTGCATGGCGTGCCTTATGGTTGTGTGGCGCCCCTATGGCAAGGCGCCACAGGAGGTACTGCACCCTAACAGAAGGTGTAGTGCCTACGTAGCCGTGGATATGGAGGACCCTACAGAGTCTGCACCCTGCTCCATAGAGTAGGCCACTTTAATACAGGGGACCGTATATTTAGTAGGTACCAGGGGTGGAGCCTAGAGAGCGGGAGACAGGGAGTGACAATAGTGTCAGGAGGGCGGTGTGAGACAGCGAGGAAGGCAGACACACGGGACCCTGCGGCTGCAACAGGAGGGCACCTCTTAGGAGAGGGGTGACCCAGACTTTGGAAGGGGTTACTCCAGGATGGTTGGAGGCAGCTGGAGGCCCAGGTCACCACCAGCATACCGAGCTGAGGCAGCTAGTAAATGGTCTAACCCTAACTGCAGACTGGCAAGCTGAGGGCCCGACACAAGGGAGCCACAGCACCCCTAAAAAAAGCCAACATTGGTCCCCCCAGCTGGGTCCCCCGACACCGACAAGTAAGAGACTTTAGGTAACAGACTCGAGGACTAGAGACTTGGCTCAAGAGGGGAAAGCAAAGACAGAGGACAGGACCAGGAACGCCATATTAAAGGCACCACTGCTAGACTCTGGAAAGTCTTCTTCCTCTGAATTTGGGGTGCGTCTTATATAGCGAAATATACACTCTAATTGCTGTTTTTGTATAAGATAAAAATTATAGGTGAATAATGTGCAAAACAAAAAAGGAAGAAAGTATATTATTAATGGGTTTAGTTTGTTCTTTTTGCCCACAAAGATTTAATAAAAAGTGATCAAGAAGTCCCATATAGCACAAAATCACATTAAGGGTACTGTCAAACCTGGCGATGTCGGCGCCGATTTTATAGGTGATGCTGGCGCGTGGGCCTATCACCGCCGACATCGCAGATGCGTCGCCCAATGTAAATAGGCGAGGGCGATGCATTTGAGTGGTCGTCTGGTTTCTCAGCAGCGCTCTGAAACCAGGCGACCACTCTGGGGTGTTGTGTAAACATCGCCCCATGTAAACGGGGGATGGTGCTCGCATAGGCGATAGGGCCCATAGGCTCCCATGTTATGGCATCACCGCTGGGGTTTTTAGACACCCCAGCGGCGATGCCGCCTGTAAGATTGCCAGTGCATCGCTGGAGGTGTCGCCGCATGTAAACATGCAACGGCAATGCTGGCGGAGCACCAAAAACGTAGCGCGCTCCTGCCCGTCGCCGCCGACATCTCGGCGACGTCACCTGGTGTGACGCTACCCTAATGAAAACTACAGTTTCCCATAAAAAAAATAAGCCTCTGCCAATGAAAGAATTATAAACAATGGATGATCTAGTGGATATAACCCACGCTGCCAGGAAAAGATGAATTGGAGAACCATTGTTTTAGAAGAGTGGCTTATTCTTCAATGCGTTTCAGAGGGTATGGACACATGTGGCGCCCCCTGCGACCAGGGTGTCCCATAGGGACTCCATGTTCAGTTTTTCACCTGTTCACACAGTTGTATTTGAGTTTTGATCTAGATGTTTGGCAATTCTTTTGTTATAGCTGTATACAGATAGGCCTAGTTCACATCTATGCGCCCCTGTGTTTACCTGCTTTGCGCTAGCGCAAGTGCAAGCGCAGGTGCTATCACAGGCCATCGCATCGGAGCATAGATGTAGAGCCCTTGCGCTCGCATCACCATTACCTGCTATGGGCAAGCACAGGAGACCGCATCCCGGAAGCGCAAGTGTGACAGCTTCTCTGTCACAGCGCATGCGCTAGTCCAGACGAACCCAAAAACGTCACATTACGTGTTTTCGATGCCTGAGAGTCACATGGGGCCAGGTCCTGTAAGTACTCATACAATTCACAGGTCCTGCCAGTGTCCGAAAGGAAGACATTACCTGGGCTCACCGTGGGATCGCTTGGATGCTTGTTTACAAAAAGAGGATATGTTTATTTTATTAATAATTAAGAAGACCTTCGTTAGTTCTTTATAACAGGAAAGTAGTAAGAGACAATGGTGTAAAGATCATGGTCGCAGAGGTAGTGCGTAGACCACCAATGCCAGTGACTATTTTAGCCAGATGTGTAGATGAGGATGCTCATTCCCTGCACCGCAGTACATTCTGACAGGCAGTCAGAGGCTGGTAGCTGAAGTTGACGTGCAAGTAATTGGCGACACCTAGCAAATGATGTCATGTGCTGCCTGTCACTTGCATGCTGAAGTCAGCTGTCTACTTCTGCACCAGCTGGGATTGAGAATGCTACAAGGGCCCGTACATTTGCCCAACGTGAAGAGGGCGGTAGGCATTTTGTAATGGTTTGCTACTGGTGAGAAAAAGTTCAGTTGAAGAGCAACTTTTTTGTGTTGTTTTTTTCTATCTATTTTAGGAGCTTTGTATGATTATTTACAGAAATAAGGATTTCCCAGGTGACGCGGTTTCAAGAAAAAGCCGGTGGTCGTGGCATTGTTGTTGCTCTGCCGACATCTTTTACTCTATACTTTGAAGCTAGAAATGAGCACGTCCCTTCTTTTAACCGTTTCAGAGTATCCCAACCTTGAAGTGGTTGAAAGAAGTGACATACAGTTAGGGCCAGAAATATTTGGACAGTGACACAAGGTTTGTCATTTTAGCTGTTTACAAAAACATGTTCAGAAATACAATTATACATATAATATGGGCTGAAAGTGCACACTCCCAGCTGCAATATGAGAGTTTCCACATCCAAATCGGAGGAAGGGTTTAGGAATCATAGCTCTGTAATGCATAGCCTCCTCTTTTTCAAGGGACCAAAAGTAATTGGACAATGGAGTCTAAGGGCTGCAATTAACTCTGAAGGCATCTCCCTCGTTAACCTGTAATCAATGAAGTAGTTAAAAGGTCAGGGGTGGATTCCAGGTGTGTGGTTTTGCATTTGGAAGCTGTTGCTGTGACCAGACAACATGCGGTCAAAGGAACTCTCAATTGAGGTGAAGCAGAAACATCCTGAGGCTGAAAAAAAAGAAAAAATCCATCAGAGAGATAGCAGACATGCTTGGAGTAGCAAAATCAACAGTTGGGTACATTCTGAGAAAAAAGGAATTGACTGGTGAGCTTGGGAACTCTAAAAGGCCTGGGCGTCCACGGATGACAACAGTAGTGGATGATCGCCGCATACTTTATTTGGTGAAGAAGAACCCGTTCACAACATCAACTGAAGTCCAGAACACTCTCAGTGAAGTAGGTGTATATGTCTCTAAGTCAACAGTAAAGAGAAGACTCCATGACAGTAAATACAAAGGGTTCACATCTAGATGCAAACCATTCATCAATTCCAAAAATAGACAGGCCAGAGTTAAATTTGCTGAAAAACACCTCAAGAAGCCAGCTCAGTTCTGGAAAAGTATTCTATGGACAGATGAGACAAAGATCAACCTGTACCAGAATGATGGGAAGAAAAAAGTTTGGAGAAGAA
Source organism: Allobates femoralis (assembly GCA_033576535.1). Taxonomy (NCBI): domain Eukaryota; kingdom Metazoa; phylum Chordata; class Amphibia; order Anura; family Aromobatidae; genus Allobates; species Allobates femoralis. The sequence continues at coordinate 67,198,939 of JARQOC010000003.1, forward strand.
AGGGAACGGCACATGATCCAAGGCACACCACATCCTCTGTAAAACATGGTGGAGGCAACGTGATGGCATGGGCATGCATGGCTTTCAATGGCACTGGGTCACTTGTGTTTATTGATGACATAACAGCAGACAAGAGTAGCCGGATGAATTCTGAAGTGTACCGGGATATACTTTCAGCCCAGATTCAGCCAAATGCTGCAAAGTTGATTGGACGGCGCGTCATAGTACAGATGGACAATGACCCCAAGCATACAGCCAAAGCTACCCAGGAGTTCATGAGTGCAAAAAAGTGGAACATTCTGCAATGGCCAAGTCAATCACCAGATCTTAACCCAATTGAGCATGCATTTCACTTGCTGAAATCCAGACTTAAGACGGAAAGACCCACAAACAAGCAAGACCTGAAGGCTGCGGCTGTAAAGGCCTGGCAAAGCATTAAGAAGGAGGAAACCCAGCGTTTGGTGATGTCCATGGGTTCCAGACTTAAGGCAGTGATTGCCTCCAAAGGATTCGCAACAAAATATTGAAAATAAAAATATTTTGTTTGGTTATGTCTATTTGTCCAATTACTTTTGACCTCCTAAAATGTGGAGTGTTTGTAAAGAAATGTGTACAATTCCTACATTTTCTATCAGATATTTTTGTTCAACCCTTCAAATTAAACGTTACAATCTGCACTTGAATTCTGTTGTAGAGGTTTCATTTCAAATCCAATGTGGTGGCATGCAGAGCCCAACTCGCCAAAATTGTGTCACTGCCCCAAATATTTCTGGCCCTAACTGTAAGACAGAACATGTGTACATGAATGCCGTTTTGACATTATGTTAATTTTATGGGCCAGAATCCACCTGAAAAAGATGCCGTATGCTTTTAGGGCTTATTCACACATTAGTATTCAGTCAGTATTTTGTATCAGTGTTTGGATGCCAAAACCAGGAGTGGAAATTAAAGACAAAACCTATATTTAAAAGGTTGCACCTGTTCTATGTCTTGGATCTGTGGCGCCCCGCAACGAGTGCGTCACAGGAGGGTATTGCAGCAGCAATATTCTCCGACCCAGCAGTTATGTGGTTAACTTAGAGATCCAAAACCTGCATGCATCACTTAACATAGAGGGCCAATCCAAGGTCCTGGTGGGCAGAGTGCAAGGTTAGTGTGTAGGAGAAGTGCAGTTAGTCTAGAACAGAAGGAGTCTAGTCTAGACAAGAGAAACACACAGACTTGAACTTGGAGTAGGAGCGGGGGCTCTGCACCTGGTGCAGCCCCCGGGCCGTCACCGGTCAGGTGTTATCACCTGAGGCCTCAACAACCGGGACCGGGCATCATCAACCACGGGTTTCCAAAAAGACCCCGTGCCCCAAAAGACTACAGCCGGTTCACTGGTACCGAAGCTGGCAGCAGTTCACCTCTGCTACGCGAACCAGAAGCGTGGAGGAGCAGCTTTACAGGAGCACCCCACCACCAGCCAAATTCCCGTCGTCTAACCAGCGGTGGACCCACCGAGGGACCCAAGGCTCCCCAAAACATCCACAACGTATATCTTGGATAGGGATTGAAGCAGCCTCCCCGTACCCGACCTGGTATTCCTGGGCGACACTGGCAACCACTTAGCTAGAATGGAGGAACACTACGGATCTCTAAGGGACACCATCACTGCTGAGTCCACCCGGTCCACTACCCGTGAACTGTATACCATGTACTGCCTGCTGGTTACAGTAAAGACCCATTGCAGAGACTTTCTGTGTCCGTGCTTCCTTATGAACTGTCCGTCCGTACTACAATGTAACCGCAGCTGCCGCACAACATCTTAAGCAGCTCCAGCCTCCGGGATCACCGCTCAGCCTGTGGGGAGATTTCCATCTCACTGCTGTCCATCCCCCGGAGTTCCGCAGCGTTGGTAACGATTACCGAACTACTCATAGGTGGCGTCACGAATAAATTAAAAACCCCTTTAATCTGTTCCCGTAAGATGTCTTCACTTTTGAACTGCACTCAACCGGGCCCCACTACCGGCAGGCGCGGCCCACCCGTGACAAGGAGGAAGGAGCTTCAGCCTGTCTAAACCGGAGTCCCCGGCCGCGGTGAGTCAGATCACACTACTGCTTTTGGCATACAAATACTAGTGAAATACTGATCAAAAACAATGATGTATGAATAAACTCTAAGACATACTGCTACGTCATGCCAATGACTGTTTGGTAGCACCTAAATTGTCCCTCAATCTGGGGTTCCTAGGCAAGTCCCTGTCACCAAGATTACCCCTGAAGGTGGGGATGCCTGGGTCTCGCTATGCTCTTGAATGCAACTCACCTCGATGTCTCCCTTCCCCATCCCAAAGTAGTGAAGGAGCAGGACAGAAAGGAAACACATAGGGAACCCAGGCAAGGCAAGAGGTATAAAAGAACCCAAGGGACTTCTTCAGAAAGTAACTTGCTGCAAAAGTAGCGACCACCTCTGCTTCACAGGAAGAAACTCAAGCATCTAAGTAAGAAAACAAATTCTATTTCCGACATGCAGTAAGCTCAGGGGCGGGTAGTTATAGCGGAAGGCAGAGACAATTACAAGGTGCAGCTGGAATGAGAGCCAAGAGAATACTTACCAGCAGGAAAGAGGTCCTTAACCCCTTCAGCATAGAAGAGAAAGTACATAAGCAAAAAACAACAGCTAAATGAGCTCTACAGAAAGCCTGCGATCTAGTAAATGCTTACACCTTTGACGCCAAGTCCAGAGGTGGCATCAGGATGTGGTATATTCATGACAAATATGTATGCACTCTTATCATATTCCCGCTGATTCTTTGAATATTACCTTTATTCTTTTTTTTTAAATTCAGCATATGGTTGCAGCGCTACAGTATGGGCGTCTTTATTTAGTGTACGCAATATGCAGATTTATATTGTTTGGGTGTTGCCTACTGTATTATCCGGGTATGTCTTTAGGCTGACCTGCAGAATTACTATGTGAGCAATGCCTACTTGGTAAAGACAACACAAATTAGTTGATTGGGCGCATGTAATATAAAAAAAAGTCAATATTTCGAGAACAATAAAAGAACGAAAATAGCAAACTTAGGGGCGAATCGGGAAGATATGGTAATAGAAAAAACACTGGCACAATGAAAGAACAATATACAGTACTAGCTGTACTACCCGGCTACGCCCGGGTTAATAAATAACTGCTGTTAGCTATAACAAAATAGAATTTGAATATGTCATATTAATGACCTGTAGGAAAATAGAAGCAGAGCTGTGATTGGTTGCTATAGGCAGCCTGATAAATCTCCAGCCAACAGTAAACCCTCCCCCCGGCCGGGCAGTATATGTTACCTCACACATACACATAATAGACAGCTCATGTGACTGACATCTGCCTTAATTCCCTATATGGCACATGTGTTGCATATTGGCTGTTTTTAATCAGATGTTTATTTTTGGAAATTAAAGATACCAGACGTATGAGGCGAGTTGTGTGAGGCGATTTGTGCACATCTGTGTCTGTCTGTGTGGTGTGTGTGTCCCTGGGGTGTGTGTGTCGCTGGGGTGTGTGTGTGTCCAGTGGTGTGCGTGTGTCCCTGTGGGGGGTCCCTGTTTGTGTGTGTCCTTTTGCGGGGGAGGGGTGTCCCTGTCGTGTGCGTCCTTGTAGGGGGAGGGGTGTCTCTATGGTGTGTGTCCATCCCTATGGGGTCTGTGTGTTCCTGTGTGTGTGTGTGTGTGTGTGGAGCCCACTGGGACGGGAATAAGAGACCCTCTATGAACTGGTCAATTAACATTTTGTCAGCTCCCGGGGCTAAGGCAGGTTCTGCTAGCTTAAGTGCTTTGAGTGCTTTCTGCAGATTTAAGGCAAAGTCTCTGGCACTCTCTTCAGGCTTTTGTTGACATGCAAAGAACCTCATTTTAGCCCGAGTATCAGCAGTAGATTGAAATGCTGCTTTTAACCCAGCTATTAGATGCTCTACAGTGTCCTTATCTGTGTCCAGCCAGGATGCGACCTCCGCTGTGCACTGCCTGTTAATTGTCCAATAATCATCCCTACACGTTGGGCTTCAGTGAAGGGGGTACATCACATAGTATGCTTTTATCTTGCTAATAAAGTCATTAAGAGTGTTAGGCTCACCGGCGTATTGGGGCAGCCACATTGCCCCTGGAGTATACGGCATCAGGAGCGGCATAATAGGTGCTGGGTGCAGCTCCTTGATCCGACACTGGATTTTCACCGGCTGCTCCGCCGCTGTTTGGCACCGCTGGCTGCGACATCCTGCGCCCCCTTAGTTAAGGTCCACCCTCCTGTCTTCCCGCTTCCGTCCGGATGTCTCACAAAGGTTCCGCTGCGCACCAGGATTCCTTCCCTTTCGGATGACGTCAGAGCGGTGAGCGGTTTTTCTTCCTGCGCGTCGCGCGCTCTGTAATGGCGGATTTTGAAATTTACAGTCTCTGTGGCGCAGTTTAAATTCAGCTTGCCGCGCGCTCATCAATGGCGGCTGATTCAAAACGGTCACTAATCACGGCACACATTGCTCGGTACCGGGCACGGTAGGTCCTGTTCGTGACGCCAGGTTGTGGAGCCCACTGGGATGGGGTACTCGGTGCCGGACCAGGGTGCTGCTGGGGGATGTCACGGCGTCCTGGTCCGGACCGTGTCCCGGGTTCACACAAGTAAATGGGGTATATTTACAAGGAATTAGGTTTGTCGTGAGGCCACCCACGGGTTGTGGTCAGTTAGGGGACCACCGCTGCTGCAGAACCTCCGGGGATGATGTTTTGGCAGCTTTAGATGGAACGGCTCTCCGCAGGTAGAGCCTGGTTCCCCGGGGCAGTGGTAATTGAAGTCTGTGATGGTTGTTATAGATGTTACAGGAAAGTAGGGGTAGTAGTAGAGATGATGAGAGTGGAGGCAATGGCAGTTTATGAGGGAAAGTAGGGTTTCAGCACAAGGATCACACACCTCACGTTTGTTGTTGTTTTCCAAGTCTTTACTGTGCAGATGGTAAAGCAGAGTATTGTCCACGGAGTCTGTACCGGGGCCGGGTTGCTCCCACCCTGACCGGGTCCTTGGCTTCCTACTTCTGCGCTTTGTGTGTGGCCCTGCTGCGCTTTTAGCTGAACGGCTGGCCCCGTCTCCCCTCACGGGTACCAATCTGCTAGGCAACTTGAGTCCTCTTTGTCACCGACCCCTCCGTGCTGCTTTGCTATGGTACAGTGAAGATTGTGGACCTTCACTATCCCAGTATTCACTGTCCTGTCTGTCTCAGGCACAGCATCGGATCTGGTATCCATCCTAAGCGCCTCTCCGGGGTGAGTTTAGGGTAACTCCTTGTCCGGGGTGTGTTCCTCTGTTTTCTCTGACTCTTCCTTCAGACCTCTCAGGACCTCCACTCCAACTCGACTCTCCTCCAGGCTAAACTAAAACTATACTCAACTAAACCAAACTAAACTAAACTGACTAACTGTCACTCCTGCTCTGAGGTAAACAACATTAGCTCCTCCCACTCTTGCAGGTGCCACCTAAGCTCCTCCCACTTTCTAGTGTAGTGTTGTGTGGGGAGTAAACCTGTGTTGCTGTTTCTGTGGCACATTAACCCTTGGGGTGTCACATGTGTGTCTCTGTGTCCCTGTGGGGTGTGTATGTGTGTATGTCCTTGTGGTGTGTGCGTCCCTGTGGGGTGAGTGCATGTGTCCCTATAGGGTGTGTATGTGTGTGTGTCCCTGTGGGGGGGTGTCTGTGCAGTGTGTGTCTCTGTGTTGTGTGTGTCTCTTTGTGGTGTGTGTTTTTTGTGTTCGGGTGCGTGGTGAGTATTCAATGTTGGGGCCCACCTAGCTGTTACTCTTTGTGTGCATGTGTGTGTGTATACATGTCCCCCGTGCGTGGTGAATATTCCATGTCGGGTCCCCACCTTAGTGACTAAAATGCTGTTAGTCTTTGGTGCTGTCATTAAGCCCCTCTCATTCACAACTGTCAACTGGTAACTGTCACTTTCTCTCCATTATGTAGATAGGGCCAAAATTGTTTGGTGAATTGGAACGCGCGGGATTAAAATTTCTGCTCACAACATAGCCTATGACGCTCTCGAGATCCAGACGTGTGACTGTGCAAAATTTTTTTGGCTGTAGTTGCGATGGTGTAGATGCAAATCCCAGACATACACACACACACATACATGCACACATTCAGCTTTATATATTAGATTTATATTTTTTAAAGGATAATACCAGACTTGTGTGTGTTTTAGGGTGATTATGTGGCGAGGTTAGTGTATGTGTGGTGAAATGTGTGCTGAGGTGGTATATGTGTTCAAGCACGTGGTAGGGTCTGGCGCATTTTGTGTGTGTTTTTCATATCCCCGTGTGTGGTGAGTATCCTATGTCGGGACCCCACCTTAGCAACTGTACGGTATATACTCTTTGGCGCCATCGCTCTCATTCTTTAAGTCCCCCTTGTTCACATCTAGCAACTGTCAATTTGCCTCCAACACTTTTCCTTTCACTTTTTCCACATTATCTAGATCGGGGCAAAATTGTTTGGTGACTTGGAATGCGCGGGGTTAAAATTTCGCCTCGCGACATAGCCTATGATGCTGTTGGGGTCCAGATGTTGACTGTGCAAAATTTTGTGGCTGTAGCTGGCAGCTGTCGATTTTCCTCCAACACTTTCCTTTCATTTTTTCCCATTATGTAGATAGGGGCAAAATTGTGTTGGTGAACGGAATGCGCAGGGTTAAAATTCCACCTCACAACATAGCCTATGACGCTCCCGGGGTCCAGACGTGTGACTGCAAAATTTTGTGGCTGTAGTTGCGACGGTGTAGATGCCAATCCCGGATACACACACACACACACACACACATACACACACACACCCCACACACACACACACACACACACACAACATTCAGCTTTATATATTAGATTGTTAGTCTAATTTAAAGCTACAATTTACTTATTAGGAAAGTTACCTTCACATTAACTTAATGACAAATTGCCTTCGTAGAAAAGAAAAGGATGACCCTAATTTTATTATTAATTCCCGTACTAAGATAGGATTCCACAATAAAAGCATATAAAATGTTAATAAATAATGTAATCCTTCAGGAGAAGATAATCTATTTGCTCTTCATTAACTTTTTGCCATTTTCCTTATTGCCTTCCAACCCTTGTCATATGCCTGAAAAAAGAAGAGAGGGGTTATTAATGAATTATCTCATTTTTATTAAGTCCACAGAAGGGTATGTTCAGCGAAGGCCCGAGATTATCTTTCTTAAGCTGCTTGGCCCATTGTGATGCATTCTTATGGGTCTGTTTAAATTAATCATGGCTCGATGAAGGAAAGGTGATTTGCAGATAATGGGATTGAAGGTTATCCAAAATTGAATGCTATTTCGAGCCTGTACACGTATACATTATACAAGGTAATTAATTTAAAAGAATGTAATGTAATTTCAGATAGACACTATGAGCATCAAGTAACCGTTATAGGGTCAACACAAAGCAGGACCAATGAAGGACAAAAGTTATTGAAGAACAATGCTATAACCCTATACTTCTCAGCTACAGTGCAAAGTAAGATCACAGAGCACCATATTATTTTTTCAAGGGCACAGGTTGTGTTTAGTATCACTACTTTAACATTGATGGTCAGTCCTTAGGATAGGTCATCAATATGTGATCAAGGGGTGCAAAACTCGGCAGCTGTAACAGGTGTCGGCGGCAGCTGGAACTGCTCAGTTTAAGGACCTGCACAGCTTCCTCATCTATATAGTGGCCATGGCCAAGTACTGCCCATCTGCCCCCTAAATTCAATTCAATAGGGTGCAGATGTGCACTACTCGGGTGCAAACACAATTATGTCAATATTACAAACCCCGTATATCACAGGAGGCTGCACACAACCCCCAGTATATCACAGGAGGCAGCACACAACCTCCAGTATATCGCAGGAGGCTGCACACAAGCTCCAGTATACAGCAGAAGCCTGCACACAGACCCCTGTATATAGAAGGAGGCCACACACAGACCCAGTATACAACAGGAGGCCACACACAGACACCAGTGTACAGCAGGAGTCGCACACAGCCACCAGTATACAGCAGAGGTTTCACACATCCCTCAGTATATCGCAGGAGCTGCACACAGCCCCCAGTATATCGCAGGAGGCTGAACACGACCCCCAGTATATCGCAGGAGCCACGCACACAGACCCCTGTATATAGAAGGAGCCCAAACACTGACCCCAGTGTACAGCAGAAGGCCACACACAGCCAACAGTATATAGCAGGAAGCCGCACACAGCCCCAGTATACCACAAGAGGCTGCACACAGCCCCCAGTGTACAGCAAAAGGCTGGACACAGCCGCCAGTATACAGCAGGAGGCCTCACACAGCTCCCAGTATATCACAGGAGGCCACACACAGGCCTAGTATACAGCAGGAGGCTGCACACAGACCCCAGAATACTGCAGGAGGCTGCACACACATATATGGGCATATATGGTGATATTACAATATGGGTATTATTACCATATATGGGCATATAGTGACATACATATACACACATACATACATACACTCAGCTTTATGATGATTCCTGGTGCTTTACCCAGCTCTCCCAGTTGCTGTGTATCAGTGGAAAATTGAGTAATAAGGGGTTAATGCCAGCTTTGTATTACTAGCTGGCATGCAGCCCTAAATTCTTAATGTCGGGACAATATTAGACCCGGCCATTAAGAATTTCAAGTAAATAGTAAATAAGACACAACACAGAGAGAAAATATTTTATTAGAAATAAAAACACAAAGACATGGAGGGACTCCATCTTTATTAACCCCTCAGTTATACCCCCTCGATCCTCTGTGACATCTTCTTCATTGGAGGCTATGGTTATCTTAAAGGTGACCTCAATGAGCCACTGCACACCTAGAGCAGAGCTGGTGGTGAGTGACGTGTGGTAGCTCATCTGGTCACCATTGTAATCAAGTCAGGCGACCAGATTAGCTGACATGATCTGGTCACGTGATGCGATTGTTATGGTGATCAGATCAGCTGACCATGTGCATCACTCACCAACGTGTATGCGGAAGTTAGAGGGAGCATGGAAATATGGACCGGAACAGTCAAGCAGCAGAGAACCGATATGATCTGTGTATGTCTGTCAGTGTTTGGCAGCTGTCTGACACCTTTGAAGGTGGTGTTTTCAATGTGTTTAAATTTGCCTGCCATTGGTTTTAATGGTGTTCAGCGAACATTCGGCGACTAAGTCAGTGAACACCCGGCATTTGGTGAACAAAACCGAATGTGAACACTCAGGTGTTCTCTCATCTCTACTCTTGTGCACTGACAGGGGCCAATTTTGGACTAAATAATCAGGCCGGCAATTACCCAATGAACTAGAAAAAAACCTCAGTTCCATCATGTGAGATGATTTTTATGCTTAAAACTCATTGTTCTCAGCAGCACATCGTCCTATGTGAATAGTTGTACTTCCAATAGCAAGTTATATGGACACAGAACAATCTTATTAATGATGGAAGTGCAGTTCGCCTGTAGGTCATTAATCAGCCGCCGGTCAGCTTGCATACAGTAATTCGCAGTTGTTTTCAACAGCTGAGGTCAGCTTATCTAAACGGCCTTTACCTGCTATTATTATCTTGCTTCCTTCTATAACAGTTGTGGTCCAGGTTTCAACTATAACAATATAATGAAAATCAATACAGAAAGTGAAGTTTGTGCTGACATATCTTATCTCCACATTAGAGAGATTATGGTCTCTTTTGTGCATATTTATCTCATAGAAATCTCTGAGGGTTTCCTGGTCAATTAATGTAGTAAAGTGTTAGGACAAGTGTGATTCCTTTTTACTTGTACGTTGTTCATTTTAGGACATGGTCATTTCTCAAAGTCAGACATCAGAAATACTGTGTGATACCTGAGAAATGACTATGAGGATGGTCATATCTGACTAAGGCGGCCGTCAGACGCTTCAATATTGTGAGTGATGTTGTTAGCGATCACGTGCACGCGCGATCGCTAACAATATCGCTCACATCGCTGGTGAGCTGTCACACAGACAGACTCACCAGCGATGTGGACCAGCGAGATCGCTGGTAACTATGGTACACATCGGGTTACTAGGCGCCGCGCGGCACTTAGTAACCCGACGTGTACCATAGTTACCATCTCCCAGCATAGGCTCTGCCGCTGGGAGATCGTTCATCGTGGTGTCATACACCACGATGAAGCAGATTGCTAAATCGTTCATCGCTTGATATGAGCTCCGGAGCTCATATCTGCGATCTAACGACCAAGCGATTTTACATTGTAAAATTGCTTGATTACACGCAGCGATGCACAAACGATATCGCTTAAGCGATCAAAAAGCAGATCACTTAACCGATATCGCTCAAGATATTGAAGCGTCTGACGGCCGCCTAAGAGAATTGACAACTGATACCTGAGAGCAGATAACTGATACCTGAGAGCTGATAACTGGAAACCAATACCTAATACCTGATACCTGATACCTAATACCTGATACCTGATAATTGATACCTCATACCTGATACTTCTTATACCTGAGACCTGATACCTGATAACTGAGACCTGATACCTGATACCTGAGAGCTGATAACTGATAACTGAAAACCAATGCCTATTACCTGATAACTAATACCTGATACCTCATACCTGATACTTCTTATACCTGAGACCTGATACCTGATAACTGAGACCTGATACCTGATACCTGAGAGCTGATAACTGATAACTGAAAACCAATGCCTATTACCTGATAACTAATACCTGATACCTCATACCTGATACTTCTTATACCTGAGACCTGATACCTGATACCTGAGACCTGAGACCTGATACCTGAGACCTGATACCTGATACCTGAGACCTGATACCTGAGACCTGAGACCTGATACCTGAGACCTGAGACCTGAGACCTGAGACCTGATACCTGATACCTGAGACCTGATACCTGAGACCTGAGACCTGATACCTGAGACCTGAGACCTGATACCTGAGACCTGATACCTGATACCTGATACCTGATACCTGATACCTGATACCTGATAACTGAGACCTGATAACTGATACCTGAGAGTTGATAACTGATACCTGATAATTGAAAACCAATACCTAATACCTGATACCTGATAACTAATACCTGATACTTGATACCTCATACCTGATACCTGATACTTCTTATACCTGAGAACTGATACCTGATACGTGATAACTGATACCTCAGACCTGAGACCTGATACCTCAGACCTGAGACCTGATACCTCAGACCTGAGACCACCTGATACCTGAGACGTGATAGCTGATACCTCAGACCTGAGACCTGATACCTGAGACATGATACCTGATACTTGAGACCTGATACGTGAGAACTGATACCTGAGGCCTGACACCTGATACTTGATACATGATAACTGATACGTCATACGTGATACGTGCTGTGTATTCACATGGTACATAGCCTAAGTGCTGTGTATTCACATGGTACATAGCCTAAGGTAATTTGGGTGGGAGGCACTAATTTACTATATATAGGAACATACTAAAATGAATGAAGAAAAGGAATAACAAGAATGAACATTTCTTTTTAATAAATTATGCTCTTTAATACACACCTTTCAGACATATTTTACTTTTAATATAAAAAGTGAAACATGGCTGAACTTTATCTATTATTAACCAGCATAATTTATTAACAAAAAAAAAATTAAATTCTGATTATGACCCCACGACCTTCTAACTCATAGTCACTGCATTAGCCCACCAGGCTATCGAAAATGAAATATCAACCACCAAAGGTCACTTCACTTTCATGAGTCTGCATATTTCGTCTGTAAGTACAACAAAATCACCTCTTTGTATCAGTGGGAAAAACAGCTTTGGCTAGATCATTACATTCTTGTTTGAACTTCTTGGGTTCTAGACCAGAGCTTGACATTTTCATTTTTTTTTAAATCAATTATGCTGATTAATGCACAACATTCAGCCATATTTCACCTTTAATATGTTACATTCTAATTTTCATCCTGACGTGTTAAAAAAATTAGCAGTCATACTGTGTATTCACATGGTACATAGTCTAAGATAATTGGGTGCCAGCCAGTCATTTACTAGAAGTGTCTGTACATTTTTAAAACTCCTTAGGAAAGGCTGTAGTCACATTATTTTATATAAAAATGTTTTTGGCATCTGCACCCATTGGACAATACTGAAGTTGGTTTCTTACTCATCCAGTTTCTTATTGGGGGTTGAAGTTGGTTTCTTATTCGGCAGTTTCTTATTCGGCTATTATTTATTTTCTGTTTTTACAGGTTTCTCAATAAAAATAAAACATCACAAGTATATAATACAATGCAGTCATGTGCCCTGGTGTGAATACACTAAAAAACACATAAATAAATTATAAGACTAGCACAAAAATGGGCATCAACGTGGGCACTGAGGTATGTTATTGAAGGGGTTAAATGGCTTTGGGCCACTGATCTCACACTACAAATACATACCTAGTGATGCCCTGCATCCAATTCATGTTACTCCAGCCTGGCCCAAATGGGTTCTAGCCATCAAACCTGGCATCAAAGTGGCGGAGACCCAATTTTCCCCATCGCCACGACAGCACGGGGATCTGCCCCCAGGGACAGGAAACCTACAGATAAAAAGGGGCGGTCTCCCTCGCCTCCTCAGTTGGTTTCCTGTCCCTGAGAGGAACCTACAGTTAGCAGGGTTCTGCTTACCTGGGTCCGATCAGCCTCTGTGCGGTATCTGTGTGAACGGCAGGGCCTGGGACTGCAGATGCAGCGATGGGAAGTCCTGTCTCAGGCTCTCCCTTCGTCTGGTCGTCACCATGCGAGCAGCTACTGGAGTGGTCCATTCTGCCGCATGGGGAGCGCAGAGCGCCGCAGGTATCTCCTTTTGGTCACTGGGCTCTCCCTCGGATGGTCGGGGGTGCTGTGGTGCGGAGCGTCGGTGCGGTGTCCGCCTGTCATCGGCGCCTTTTTTACGGCTCCTATGGGGCACGCTGGGGCGCGGTGGTCAGGTGGGTGCTGGGGAGGCACCGCCGGTCCCACGGTCGCCTCCGGCGGGCCTGAGTGTGGGGGAGTGTGGCAGTGCGCGCTTCGGCGCTTCCGGATGGGCGGGCGCGCATGCGCAGTGCCGCTCTGCGCTCCGACCCCGGAGGTGACGTCATTTCCGCTTCCGGGGTAGCCGGGAGAGGTGGCCTAGGGGAGGATATGAATTACCAGGCGTGCGGACGCCTGGGGCCTGCAGTCATGTCTTCTCCAGGAGCTTCAGAAGGGCGCCCTCTGACTGAAGAGGTGCAAGGCAGCAAAGGGAAGTCCGGTGGTCGCTCCAGGGATGAGGGATCCACGGACAGGAGTGAGAAAGCAAGGAGGACTGCATCTCCCACTCCAGCTGGACCTCCACCTCCGGGACCGGTACATGGGGTGTGCTGTACTTCTGGGTAAGTTAGGCTGTGGCCCCTGTTCTGACATCTGTCCTCCGTATCTGTGTCCCTCTCCTAGGTTAAGAAGGTTAAGAAGGTGAAGCTCCAGCAATGTGCTCTGTGTCCCCAAATTCTCCCTGATTCTTATCCTAAACGCCTGTGCCAATCGTGTATTGACGCCACAGTACGTGAGGAGTCCTCTGTGTCTGATATCCGGGCCATTATTCGGGAGGAATTACAGTCTTTTTCGCACCAAAGTCAGTCTAAAAAACAGAGGAAAAGTCTCATCCATATTTATCCTTTGTGGTTTCTGAGGCTGAGAACGGTCAGATTAGCACAGATTCTTCTGATTCTTCCTCGGCATCGTCATCTGAGGATGAGGGCAGATCGTGTTTCACCTTGGATAGTATGGATAATTTGGTCAAATCGGTCCGTGCTACTATGGGGATTTCTGATTCTAAGGAGGTTAAGTCTTCCCAAGATATTATGTTTGTGGGACTTGCCCAGAAAAAGCTCCGTTCCTTCCCGGTCAGTTCGGCACTGAAGGATGTAGTTCAGCGGGAATGGGACAAGCAGGAACACGGGGTTCACTCCCTTCATCCTCCAAGAGGCGTTATCCCTTTGATGATGAGAATTTGTTGTCGTGGTCTAAAGTTCCGAAGGTGGATGCGGCAGTCGCCTCGGCTTCTAAACATTCGTCCCTGCCTGTGGATGATTCAGGCCTGCTCTCAGATCCATTAGATTGCAAGGCTGATATGCTCCTTAAACGTTCGTGGGAGTCTTGCACAGGGGCTTTTAAACCTGCCGTGTCTGCTACTTGTACGGCGCGGTCCATGTTGGTCTGGCTTGATCAATTGGAAGATCAACTCAGGAATGGTGTTTCAAGGGACAAGTTGCTTTCCTCCCTTCCTCTGATCAGGGGGGTACTGCTTATTTGGCAGATGCCTTGGCAGATTCCCTGAGATTGGCGGCCAGATCGGCAAGTCTTTCTAACTTGGCTCGTCGGGCTTTATGGCTTAAGGGCTGGAAAGGGGATGCACAAGCCAAGAATAGGTTGTAGAAGCGGATATCCCCGCGAAACGGTAGCCGTCGCCCTCAGCTTCCCCCTCCCCACGAACACAGCTCCAGTGTTATGCCTGCACGTTAAATAAACACCGGAATTACTCAAGAAGCACGAGTGCCGCTTATCTCTTTGTTTTATTATGTGCTCTTTTGCTGAATAGCAGAGCAACGTGCTTCCACCCTCATCGCTTGGTTCCAGGAGGAAAAACAGGTCAGTGCCAGGTTATCTCTTGTACTCTGGCAAGAATAGGTTGTGTTCATTGCCCTGTCAGGGTGAGTACCTGTTTGGCAAGCCCTTAGATGAGCTCCTGGCCAAGGCTGCTGAAAGAAAGTTGGGGTTCCCTAATGCTTCTCTTCCGTCCTACAGGAGGGCATTCAGGCGCAGGTCGTTCGGTCAGAAGAAGCCCTATAAGGACCGTAACAGATGGGACAACAAATGGGATACCAAGGCTTCAAAGATCAAAGGTGCCCTCTTTGGATCCTCCTCTAGGAGGGATAATAAGTTCCGTTAGTCCAGTCCCTCCTGTGGGGGGGAAGTTGCATCTTTTTTCCACAAGATGGCGTGATATTTCTTCTAGTCTTTGGATCCTGTCTATTGTGTCATCAGGTCTGAAGTTAGATTTTGAGGTTTTTCCTCCGGATTTTTTTGTGCAGACTTCCCCTCCGTCTCCATTACAGCAGCAGGCACTGGAGTTGGAGGTTCGAAGTTTGTTGGAGAAGCGAGTCTTGTTGGAGGTCCCTGGGGGCCAGGAAGGAAGGGATGTTTACTCCCCCTTATTCCTGGACTCTAAACCTGAAGGGTCTTTCCGGACCATTATTAACTTGCGGAGGTTGAACACATTTTTGCGGGCCTGTAGTTTTAAGATGGAAACCATTCAATCAGCTATTAAGGTCTTGTTTCCTAGGTGTTTTATGGCGGTCCTGGATTTAAAAGACACGTACTACCATCTGCCGATTCATCCGGACCATCAGAAGTTCCTCCGGGTGGCTGTCATGGTTGAGGGTCGGCTCCGGCATTTTCAGTTTGCAGCAATGCCGTTTGGCCTCGCCATGGCTCCCCGTATATTCACCAAAGTGATGTCAGAGGTGATGTGTTTTCTGCGTCATCAGGATATCCTTATTGTGCCGTATCTTGATGATTTTTTGATTGTGGGCAATTCAGCTTCTCAGTGCAGAGATCGCCTGTCGCGGATCATTTCTTTTTTGCAGTCCTTAGGCTGGTTGATCAACTGGGATAAGTCTAGGATGGTTCCTCTGACTTGTCAATCCTTCTTGGGTCTGCACCTTGATTCTGTGCATCAGCTGTGTTTTTTGCCGGAGGCCAAGAAGCAGGTGATTCTCACCAAGGTTGGGTTGGCGGTTAGCCATCCCCGGATGTCCTTGCGGTCGGCTATGTCTTTGTTGGGGTCCTTGACCTCTTGTATCCCGGCGGTGCTATGGGCTCAGTTCCACACCAGGTGTCTTCAGCGGGAGATTCTCTGTGCTGAGGAGGAGTTGCAGGGGTCCCTTGACAGCTTATTTTCCCTGTCTTCGGAGGTAATCGCTTCCCTCTCATGGTGGTTTTCTCCGGGTAACCTGGCTAGGGGGGTTCCCTGGGTGGTTTCCCCTTCTAGAATAGTTGTCACTGATGCTAGTCCAGACGGGTGGGGTGCTTGTGGCGCCCCGCAACGAGTGCGTCACAAGAGGGTATTGCAGCCACAAATGCAGCCGCAATATCCTCTGACTCAGCAATGATATGGTTAACATAGAAATCCAACCCTACATGTATCACCTAGAACAGAGGGCCAATCATAGGTCCTGGTGGGTGGAGTGTTAGGGAAGTGTAGTAGAACACACACAATAATCTAGATGAGAACAGACAGAGAACTGAAGGAGTCTGGAATCTAGAGCAGAGCCTAGAACACAAAACTCGGAGAGGAGCGGGGGCTCCGCACCCCGTGCGGGCCCCTGGGCCGTCACCGGTCAGGTGTCAGCACCTGAGGCCTTAACTACCGGGATTGGGCATTATCACACGGGTTCCCAAAAGACTCCCGTGCCCACAACTCACAGCCGGTTCACTGGTACCGAAGCTGGCAGCAGTTCACCTCTGCTACGCGAACCAGAAGCGTGGAGGAGCAGCTTTACAGGAGCACCCCACCACCAGCCAACTTCCAGTCGTCTAACCACCTGTGTACCCACTGAGTGATCCAAGGCTCCCCAAAACATCCAGAACGTATATCATGGATAGGGCATTGAAGCAGCCTCCCCGTACCCGACCTGGTATTCCTGGGTGACACTGGCAACAAATTAGGTAGAATGGAGGAACACTGCGGATTTCTAAGGGACACCATCATTGCTGAGTCCACCTGGTCTACTACTCAACCACTGTATGCCATGTACTGCCTGCTGGTTACAGTAAAGACCCTTTGCAGAGACTTTCTGTGTCCGTGCTTCCTTATGAACTGTCCGTCCGCACTACAAGGTAACCGCAGCTGCCGCACAACATCTTGAGCAGCTCCAGCCTCCGGGGATCACCGCTCAGCCTGTGGGGAGCGTAACATCTAGCTGCTGTCCATCCCCCGGAGGTTCCGCAGCGTCGGTAGTCCTTACCGAATCTACTCATAGGTGGCGTCACGAATAAATTAAAAACCCCTTTAATCTGTTCCACCAAGACGTCTTCAACCCTTTTGATCTGCACTACACCGGGCCCCACTACCGGCAGGCGCGGTCCACCCGTGACAAGGAGGAAGGAAGCATCGCCTGTCTAAACCGGAGTCCCGGCCACGGTGAGTCAGAAAATGGCGTCACGAACAGGATACGAGCAGGCCCGTTACCCAACGGGTATAATGTGCTTAAAATGGACTTTATTGTCTACAATTTCGACTTTGTTCGTCCCTAAAAGAACTTTCCCGCCTTTTCACCATTGGGTCAAGATGGCACCCAAGATGGCGTTCCCGCCACAAGAAGCCGCCACGTGCAAGCCCAGGAGTGAGTCAACCCCCCCCCTCATCGTGGGAGGGCTAAAGACAAAAGGCGCCAAACTCTTTGTCCCCCTGATTGCTCGAATCAACCATGGGGGCGGACCCCAAAGACTTTTCCCATGATTGGACTACAAAAAGCCCACAGGAAATGGGAGAGAGAGAGACCCTTCTTCTTCACCAGCTCTACCAGAACGCTTACCGGTTGAACGGGTGTGGTTTCCCTCCAAAGAAGAAATGGCCAGCATGAAACTCCAAGACCTAATGCGGGAGGTCGAGGCGGAGGCCAGAGCAGCCATAGGCCAACCGGGTCCGGGTCCTGCCCTTACCATAGACGGCAGCCCCGACTTCTGGCTAGAGGCTCTACAAGACCTCCGGGTGCGGTTACTAGAGACTGTGGAGTGGACGATTCGCAGCTGGAGCGCGACCCTAGGCAGACGACTACACCACGCGATGCAGCAGAGCCGACCGGGTACAGCTTCTCCAAGCCCAGACGACGTCACCAGCTTCTCGACCGCCTCACCGTCGCCCACCACCTGTCCTGCTTCGTCACCGGAGCCCATAGACTGTGTCATTCCCGTGAGGACCACAGCTCGACCCGTACCAGCGGTCGAACCCGCAGCCGACCCCGTTTCTGAGCCGGAGCTTATAACACGCTCCATAGAAGAACTTGACCTTTACCAGGTTCCCTCCGAGGAACCCGCGACGTGTTTCACCACTACAGAGACAGTCGCTAGTTTCGTCCCCGTACCGGAGGCTTCCTTTGCAATTGCCGAGGCCTACCTGGTAACCGGGATTGAGACCCCTCTACTAACAGCTACAGATGAAGAGGCAGGCAGCCTTGGAAGCCCTGCAGGACGTCTCTGTGGAAGGATCCGCAGCACCACCGCCCTGTTGTACAACGGAACCAGCTTCAACATCTCCAGCCAACGAGCAGCCTGATGTGGTCATCGAGGAAGAGGTCGGAGAGGATGACGACGAGACCCGCAGCACCGCTGAGGATTTCGACACCGGGTTCGCTTGGGGAGACACCAAGGAACTTCTTACCGGGCACACAGCTCGGGTACACTGGTCGGGTGCAACGCTGACACCTTCCCCCGTGCCGTTCCACCGGGTGCCGGTCCAGACAGCCCGCCAAGTTCAAGCTTCCCGCCAAACCACCAGCTCCACTACTCATCTCTACACCCCGAGCCGTAACGACGGAGATGTACGCCAGAGACGACGAGAGGAGTGGCAAGCCCGTGAGCGCGCCAACATGCAGGCCCGTGCCGAGGCTCGCCGCCAGCCGCCGCTGCCTGCTGAACTCCGCCGTGAAGGTAGAATTTCCACCTTTAATTTACATACCGGGTGGGGGTTCGCTTGGGAGGTGGGTTTGAATGAGGAGGTGTTTGTGGGGCGCTGGGACGTTGAGTCAAACTTGCCAAGAGGACATCCCGATCGCGACCTATACCGGGGCGATGTAATCACCTATGAACGCTATGCTTGTCCAGATGGGTGGTTCGCTATCCGGGTGCGCCATCGTTCTCAGTGCCAGTGACTTTAAAACTTGAACTCATTCAATAACTCTGTTCCTGTTAATCACTGACTGTGTGATCTCGCGGCCACAGCCTGAACTTTTACAAAAGGACAGTCGATCGCCCGCCGGATCGCACCAAGTGTTTTACCTGTTTATTTATCTGTCTCACTTTTATGCCAATGACTTGTCATTAATAAAAGTGTATAACCTGTTATAAAATATAAAAACCTCTGTAATGTGAGTAGTGTGACGCTTGGGGACAAGCGTATTCAACCAAGGGGGAGTGTGGCGCCCCGCAACGAGTGCGTCACAAGAGGGTATTGCAACCACAAATGCAGCCGCAATATCCTCTGACTCAGCAATGATCTGGTTAACATAGAAATCCAACCCTACATGAATCACCTAGAACAGAGGGCCAATCATAGGTCCTGGTGGGTGGAGTGTTAGGGAAGTGTAGTAGAACACACACAATAATCTAGATGAGAACAGACAGAGATTGGGCATCATCACACGGGTTCCCAAAAGACTCCCGTGCCCACAACTCACAGCCGGTTCACTGGTACCGAAGCTGGCAGCAGTTCACCTCTGCTACGCGAACCAGAAGCGTGGAGGAGCAGCTTTACAGGAGCACCCCACCACCAGCCAACTTCCAGTCGTCTAACCAGCGGTGTACCCACTGAGGGATCCAAGGCTCCCCAAAATATCCAGAACGTATATCATGGATAAGGCATTGACGCAGCCTCCCCGTACCTGACCTGGTATTCCTGGGCGACACTGGCAACAAATTAGGTAGAAAGGAGGAACACTGCGGATTTCTAAGGGACACCATCATTGCTGAGTCCACCTGGTCTACTACTCAACCACTGTATGCCATGTACTGCCTGCTGGTTACAGTAAAGACCCGTTGCAGAGACTTTCTGTGTCCGTGCTTCCTTATGAACTGTCCGTCCGCACTACAAGGTAACCGCAGCTGCCGCACAACATCTTGAGCAGCTCCAGCCTCTGGGGATCACCGCTCAGCCTGTGGGGAGCGTAACATCTAGCTGCTGTCCATCCCCCGGAGGTTCCGCAGCGTCGGTAGTCCTTACCGAATCTACTCATAGGTGGCGTCACGAATAAATTAAAAACCCCTTTAATCTGTTCCACCAAGACGTCTTCAACCCTTTTGATCTGCACTACACCGGGCCCCACTACCGGCAGGCGTGGTCCACCCGTGACAAGGAGGAAGGAAGCATCGCCTGTCTAAACCGGAGTCCCGGCCACGGTGAGTCATGCTCATCTGGGGTCGCTCTGGGCCCAAGGTCCTTGGTCAGTCCAGGAAGCAGCGGATTCTTCTAATGTCCGGGAACTTAAGGCGATTCTTCAGGCATTACTTCACTTTCTCCCACAGTTGGATTCCCGGCACGTCAGGATCATGACGGACAATATGACTTGTGTCGCGTATATCAATCGTCAAGGCGGTACGCGATCGTGGCCTTTAATGTCTATTGCATCTCGGATCTTCTGTCTGGCTGAAGATCGTCTCCTGTCCCTCATAGCCCTTCATATCAAAGGAACGAACAACTCCACAGCCGATTTTCTGAGTCGGCATGCTCTGCGGTAGGGCGAATGGACATTGAGCAGACGGGTGTTCCGGCAGATTGTTCGCCTTTGGGGTCTCCCGGACATCGACCTGTTCGCTACCAGGGCGAACCGTCAGGTCGAGCGGTTTGCCTCCCTCCATGTCAGGGACCGTCCGGATGTGGTGGACGCTCTCTAAGTCCCTTGGTCGTTCCCTCTCGCCTATGCCTTTCCTCCGACGTCTATTCTTCCATTGGTCATCAGGAAGATCAGGGAGGAAGGAGTGAGGGTCATTCTCATTGCTCCTTTTTGGCCGAGGAGACCATGGTTTTCATGGCTCCGGGCCATGTCCCTGTCGGATCCTTGGATCCTGCCATCAACCCCGTCTCTGCTGTCTCAGAGTCCGCTCTGTCATCCTCAAGTGCACGGTCTCCACTTGACGCCGTGGAATTTGAGAGGCAGTTATTAAGATCCAGGGGTTTTTCGGACGGGCTGATTTCTACCCTTCTTCTGAGTAGGAAGTCTTCCACTACTAACATCTACTGTAGGGTGTGGCGAAAGTTTTTGTCTTTTCACACGGGTCCCCTGTCTGAGGTGGTCCCTACCCGGGCTATATTGGAGTTTCTTCAACGGGGTCGGGACTTGGGGTTGTCTGTTAGTACCCTTAAAGTTCAGGTTTCTGCCTTGGGGGCTTTATGTGGGGCTAATGTTGCTGGAGATAGGTGGATTGCTCGGTTTATTTCTGCTTGTGAACGCAGTACCCTAGTTCACATTGCCAGTGTGCCTCCGTGGGATCTGAACTTGGTTCTGGAGGCGCTTACTAGTGCTCCGTTTGAGCCCTTAGCCTCTTCCTCTCTGAAGGTTCTTTCCCTTAAGACGGCCTTGTTAGTTGCCCTTACTTCTGCTCGAAGGGTTAGTGACATTCAGGCTCTCTCCATTGACCCTCCATTCTTATCTGTCCTGCCGGATAGGTTGGTGCTGAAGCCTGATCCCTCTTACCTCCCGAAGGTAGTTTCTCGGTTTCACCGTAGTCAGGAGATTGTCCTTCCCTCGTTTTATCCTGACCCAGTTACCCCTGCTGAAGTTAAGTTTCATACTCTGGATGTTCGGAGTACCGTCCTCGCCTACATTGATAGGACTCAGGCAGAGAGGAAGTGTAGGGCTCTGTTTGTCTCCTTCCAGGGCCTTCGGAAGGGGTCTGGGGTCTCCAAGAGTACCTTGTCCCGCTGGATCAGAGATGCTATTGGGCTGGCTTATGAGTCGTCGGGTCTGCCTCCTCTGGATGGTGTGCGGGCCCATTCCACCAGGGCGATGGCTTATTCCTGGGCTGAACGGGCGAACACGTCTATTGAACTGATATGTAAGGCGGCAACCTGGTCTTTATCTTCTACTTTTTATGACCATTATCGGTTAAATTTGTCTTCCGGGTCTGATTTGGTGTTTGGGAGGTCTGTCCTCTGCACGATTGTCCCACCCTGAGTATTTATCTCTGTAAGTCTCTCTGTGGGTGCTGTCGTGGCGATGGGAAAAGACCAGGTTACTTACCGGTAGTCTGGTTTTATGGAGCCATGACAGCACCCACTCACTTCCCCCCCTTGGTTGCTTTTCACGTTTTGGACTTTTCCATTTGGCACACGTGTGGTGGTGTTGTTTGTTTATTTTCTGATTCGAACTTATACTAATTAGCGGTTCCTCTCAGTCTCTGTAACACAACTGAGGAGGCGAGGGGGATTGCCCCTTTTTATCTGAAGGTTTCCTGTCCCTAGGGGCGGATCCCCTCTCTCTGTGGGTGCTGTCGTGGCTCCATAAAACCAGACTACCGGTAAGTAACCTGGTCTTTCACAGATTTAAATAAGTAACAGGTGTTTTCAAGAGGTGAAATGGCTTTGGGCCTCTGACCTAACACCACAATTACATACCTAGTAATGCCCCACATTACAGTCAAGTCACTTTAGCCTGGCCCAAATGGGTTCTGGCCATCAGAACAGGCATCAAAGTGGGCAAATCGCCAATTTTCACAGATTTGAATAAGTAACAGATATTTATGAGGGGTTAAATGGCTTTGTGCCACTGATCTCACACCACAGTTATATACCTAGTGATGCCCCACAACAAATTCATGTCACTTCAGCCTGACCAAAATGGGTTCTAAGCAACAAAGTTGGCAAATCACCAATTTTTGCTGATTTTAATAAGTAACGGGTGTTTTTAATTAATTGAATAGCTTTGGGCCAACGATCTCACACCATAATTATATAGAGTGCCTTGTGAAAGTATTCGGCCCCCTTGAACTTTTCAACCTTTGGCCACATTTCAGGCTTCAAACATAAAGATATGAATTCTAATATTTTTGTGAAGAATGAACAACAAGTGGGACACAATCGTGAAGTGGAACAAAATTAATTGCATATTTTAAACTTTTTTAACATGTAAAAAACTGAAAAGTGTTTGCCCTCTTCCTAATTCACTAAAATATTTCAGATCACCAAACAAATGAAAATATTAGACAAAGATAGCACAGTAACCACAAAATGCAGTTTATAAATTAAGGTGTAGCTCTGCTACATGGACACTACATGCTATAGATACACACAGCTCTGCATTTACGCACACACACACACACACACACACACACACACTACACATTACCTGATCTAGCTGTTTTTGATTGGTGCAGAGCAGGAGAGGAGGCAGGCACTGGGTGCTACACTGAGGCTGTAACACCCGTTGAAGCACATTCAGTGCGAAACGGAGCACCCGTCGTCCACCTCCGCACCCCCTTCCTCCACCATTGCCTGTAACCTGCACAGATCAAATAAAGAAGCCGAGATTATAACACCACAAGCGGTGAGTGCCATCTCATACCTTCTTATGAGTGCATGGACTTGTTTTCTGAGACTAGTGCAACACCGCGTAGCTCAGTGATGAGAAGGGGTCTGATAGTGGGACAAGACTAGTGCCTGGGAATCTTGCTTTATAACAGTTGAAAAGCTGCAGGACCGTTGAATGCAGGTCACATGACCTAAAGGTCCTTCAGTTGTTCATCTCCAGCAGGCATACTGGTAAGCTTCTTCTCCTGCTCAGCATCGATCACCTAGTTCAGTGCAGAGCAGGAGAGAGAGAGGGAGACAGGGCAGCTGTGTGTGTTCGGCTCTCACTTCTTCAGGGCCCCGGCATCTGCCCAGATATACTGGGTTCTCGCACCGGCCCTGCCCACTCTAATCCTAATAACTGGTTGGGCTGTACCAGAAAAAATTGCAATCAAGCATTTGTGATAACTGGCAATGAGTCTTTTACAAAGCTTTAGAGGAATTTTGGCTGCTCATCTTTGAAGAATTGTTGTAGGTTTCTGAGCATGATCCGCCTTTTCAAGGTCTGGCCACAGCTTCTCTATCGGATTAAGGTCGTGGCTTTCACTTGGCCATTCCACAGTCTTAATTTTGTTGTTCTTAAGCCATTCAGATGTGGACTTGCTGGTGTGTTTTGGATCATGGTTCTGCTGCATGACCCAAGTGCACTTCAGCTTGAGGTCACAAACAGACAGCCAGACATTCTCCTTCATGATTTTTTGGTAGACAGTAAAATTCATGGTTCTATTTACCACAGCAAGTCTTCTCAGTCCTGAAGTAGCAAAACAGCCCCGGACCCATGACGCTACCTCCACCATATTTTACTGTTGGTATGATGTTCCTTTTCTGAAATGCTGTTTTTCTTCTACGCTAGATGGGACATGCAGCATCCAAAAACACACCAACAAGTCCACATCTGAATGGCTTAAGAACAACATCATTTTTGTCTCTTCAGTCTGAAGAGTATTCTCCCAAGAGTCTTTCAGATCATTAAGATGTTTTCTGAAAAAACTGAGACAAGCCTTTATGTTCATTTTACTCAGCAGTGGCAATGCCTTAGAACTCTGCCAGGTGGCCATTTTTGTCCAGTCTCTTTTTTTATGGTGGAGACATGAATGACATGCCCCTCCAGGGCCTTAGGATACTTGGAACTGGGCTTTGAGGCTGCATGAGAGTCACCAGGGTTGAGAACAGGCTTCGTGACCCTGGCAGTGTCATTAAAAGTTCTGTGTGGGTGGCTCTCTTTTCTGGGGAAGGTCATGAGGCTAGGAGGTTTCATTAGGGAGAGGATGATCGGCCTGTATGGATAACTATTTAAAAAATGGATGACAACTCTACTTGTAGCTAACCTGTCAATAGAATTTAGCAATCACAGGGGTTTTCCAATACATAATCAGCGTGTTAGTAATTCGGGCACATCCCTCAGAACCACCACTGGTCTTTAGAAAGTTCCATCGTACATTGAGTACTTTTCCTGGCACATTTGCTTACCTGCTATGGGATGATCATTGGTCTAACCCAGGGGTCTCAAACTCGGCTGGGTTGGTGGGCCGCACATAGAAATTTTTTTTTATCGGGGGGCCGCATTGCTTGTAGGATTAAGTGACATTTTTAGTAATACCAGAATTTTTTGCTCAATGTGGTACTGTCCAAATCCTTATCCCCTTCTTGTAGTAATGTCCCCATCTTGGTCCCTTTCTTGTTGTAATGTCCCCATCCTGGTCCCCCTCTTGTACTAATATCCCCATTCTGATCCCCTTCTGTAGTAATGTCCACATCATGATCCCTTTTGCAGTGATGTCCCCATCCTGGCCCCCATAGTGTAGTAATGTCCCCCATGCTGATCCCCTTTTGTAGTGATGTCCACATCCTGGCCCCCATACTGTAGTAATGTCCACTACAAAAGGGGATCAGCATGGGGATGTCCACATCCTGGCCCCCATAGTGTAGTAATGTCCCCCATGCTGATCCCCTTTTGTAGTGATGTCCACATCCTGGCCCCTATAGTGTACTAATGTCCCCCATGCTGGACCCCTTTTGTACTGATGTCCCCAACCTGGTCTACCTTCATTTTACACACACACACACACACACACACCCTCTCAGACACACACACACACGCTCTCAGACACACACACGCTCTCTGACACACACACACACACACACACGCTCTTTGACACTCACACACACTGACACACACACATGTCCCCTATTGCTGGCACACGTCCGTCTGTGCTGGCACATATCCCCCATGGCTGGCACACGTCCCCATGGCTGGCACACGTCCCCCATGGCTGGCACACTTCCCCTATGACTAGCGCACATCCCCCATGGCTGGCACACGTCCTCCATGGCTGGCACATGTCCCCTATTGATGGCACTCATCCCCCATGGCTGGCACACTTTCCCCGTGGCTGGCACATGACTCACCGTAGCCGGGTTCTGCACGTCGCAGGCGTCTTCTTCTCCCTGTCACGGAACCGTGCCTGCGGCTGTGGGGCCCGGTGGTCCAGATCAATGGGGGGATGGCTGAACAGTTAAGGGGTTAAATCTTTCGAGACACCACCTGTGAGAGTTCCGGTGATTTCACCAGCGCTGCTAGGCCTCCGGGGGATGTTATGCAGCAAGATGGGACGCTCCCCACAGGACGAGCGGGAGTCCCCGGAGCCAGGAGCTGCACAAGATGTGAGGCAGCTTAGTCAGACTGCTGTTAGGCCCAGGAATCAAACACAGACACATCAAAGTCTTTTAGGTACCTTTACAGGTGGAAAGCAGGTACACTCGGACCGGGATAGTGAGGTTGACACTCCTGAAGGTTCACAGCAAGCAGTGTGTAGGCTTCCTTTCTCTGTACTTCTAGGGCGGTCGGGTGTATATGGAATCCAGCCGGACCGGGTAGTGCGTTCAGTGGAACGTATTTCACCTGGGTGACTGCACTGAGGGCTCTGTCAAAGGGGTGATGATAATTCTATCTTCTTCCATTGGCTCTCATCGGTAGGTGCGGCAGGTGAACAGGGGGCTAAACTCCCTGTTGGAAGTGCTGGTTCTCTGTGGTGGCTTGGTAGCTCTCACAGCTCGGTTCCAGTAACTGGTTGGTAAGGGAGAGAGTTAGGGTAACTCTGTTGTCCCTGGGAGGTGCTTCTCCTTTCCTATGACCCCAATTGCAAGGGCCTCTCACTGGGCAGGTGTGCTGGTTTGGGCCTAGTATAGCAGCTCTTCTAGCGTCTGCACACTCTGGTGTTTCTCCCTCCAGGACCCTATTTATAGGGGGAACTGGCACAAAGTGACCAGTGGAGCTCCCCTAGAGGCCTGGGGTGAAACAGGTGTTAAAGGTGTACTAAGGTGTGTTGATTTGTTTGTGAGTGTTGCTTTGCTGTTACTGCTCCATTCATGTCCCAAGGGTTCTGTGGTGCCCAACAGGGTGCCAGGGTGCCACACACACATCCCCCCTGGCTGGCACATGTCCCCTGTGGCTGGCACATGTCCCCTGTGGCTTGCACATGTCCCCTTTGGCTGGCACATATCCCCTGTGGCTGGCACATGTCCCCTGTGGCTTGCACATGTCCCCCATGGCTGGCACACGTTCCCTTTTGCTGGTACACATCCCCTGTGGCTGGCACATGTCCCCCATGGCTGGCACATGTCCCTTGTGGCTGGCACACGTCCCCTGTGGCTGGCACTCGTCCTCTATGGCTGGCACACGTCCCCTGTGGCTTGTACATGTCCCCCATGGCTGGCACACGTCCCCCATGGCTGGCACATGTCCCTTGTGGCTGGAACACGTCCCCTGTGGCTGGCACTCGTCCTCTATGGCTGGCACACGTCCCCTGTGGCTGGCACATGCCCCTGTGGCTGGCATACGTCCCCTGAGGCTGGCACATATCCCCTGTGGCTGGCACACGTCCCCTGTGGCTTGCACATGTCCCCTGTGGCTGGCACATGTCCCCTGTGGCTGGCACACATCCCCCTGCCCTGGCTATGGCTACCATGCTCTTTCCTCACCCTCCGCCAGCGCTGTCCTCCGGGTCTCTCTCCTGCCACTGCGCTCCTCCACTTCCTGCTTCTCAGTGCCGGTCATGTGATCAGTACAGCAGAGAGACATTATCTCTGCGTGCCTGATCAAAGCGGCAGCAGGGAGACAGCGGGAGGGCATCGCTGGAGGAGGTAAGTAAAGGTTTTTATTTTACTCTGGGCAGCAGCATGGGGGGCCATATGGAAAACAGTGGGGGTATGTGCCATCACTGAGGGGGGCGCAGGCACATACAATATGTGCTGCTCCCCCAGCCCATCCCCGCGGTGCGGTTTCAGCACCATGGTGATGGACAGCTGCAGTGCATAGTATATGAGCGGGAGCAGGAGATCTCCCGCTGCCTCCTGCAGCCTCCCCCAGCCCCCGGACAGTCTCCAGAGCCCTATCACCTCCCCTGCAGTTTAATTCAGTCTTCAGATTTTCCAGTATGCCGCCGCCATGATTCACTGTCCATGGTGTTGGGGGCCGCACTGAGAAGCCCCGGGGGCCGCGTGTTTGAGACCCCTGATCTAACCTAATGTTGGTCAGCCTGATGTCAGCAGGTTATGGAACAAAAGGTTTTTTTTTCCAATAGGACATGCATCAAAGCCTGCATGGACACAAAAACTAAGGAGACACATCAAAGAACAGCCATGCGCATGCCCAAATACATGAAGTCAGCGTATCGGCTAAGGAGAGCTGCAAAAGCCGCACTGTTGGGAAGGACACACCCTGGCTCTCAGAATGATGTCTTCTGCATCATTCACATAACTGGGTGAATCTCGCTCTTGTGCAGAGACTGAAGTGACCGGCAGTAAGGCCGCGGGTGTGTGTCTATGATCTGCTTCAACAAAATCCCCATACTCAGATTTAACGGGAGGAAACCTTTCTTTACTATTAAACATGGTGATAACACATTCAACTGGTTTGGCTGCACACATAGGGAAGGTTGAATACCCTGATATTCAGCTCCGGATGCACGGCAAACAAACAAAAACAAAACAGTACTGGCAATATCTTTCCCTAGCTTTCCCTCAATGTACGTTACCAGTCTATAACAGCAGAAGGTGTAACTCCCACGTCGCAGGCCTGGGGTCTAACGGTGGCGATTCCAGGGGAAGCGATGAAGGGGGGGTCTCCTCAGTCCTCTCCACAGGTACCGGTTTATAGTCTCTCAGTCTGAGGGAAAAAGAAGGAAGAAAAGAATATAGGTTTCGAAGATGGCTCCCTTGTGTCCGTCACAGTCTCTGAATATGCTCTAGGAGTGCGATGCTCTGCAGTCAGGTTAGGCTCACGATAACAATGTTCTGCAGCCTGGGGGTTGTCGCAATGGCTTCCGCTGCGTGATCTTTCCAGAGAGGTGTTGCAAGGAAGCCCTCTCTCAAGAAGAACTCACAGGCAGGTCTGTCCTGGTCGAGCTCTGTCTCCTTCTCCCTTTCCAGCACTTTTCTTCCTCAGCACATGGCTCATGTGGGAGGAATCAGCAGTTGGTGTAATCATCTCCTCAGCAATTTCAGCACTTGTCCACAAGGGGGCAGTATTGGACTGTGTAATGTCCACTTCAGTGTCCATTTCAATAATAATACAGTCAGGGCTACCCACTCCGTTACAGAGACCACAACTGTTTGCACATGCGTAAATGAATTTTAGGCTCTACCCGTAGTATGACAGAAGACAATGCGCCTCCACGATCTGGAGAAGGCTCTGCGTAGGAGTGTGATTTGGATATCAATCAGAAGAAGAGCCTGTGGGGCGGCGAGGAGAGGCGGGATGGACGGTGAGTAGAGGCTTAACAGACGGCAGGAGAGGCGGGATGGATGGCTGGAGAGGTGGGATGGGCGGCGAGGAGAGGCAGGATGGGTGGTGAGGAGAGGCGGGATGGATGGTGAGGAGAGAAGGGACGGACAGCGGGAGAGGCGGGACGGGCGGCGAGGAGAGGTGGGATGGACGGCAGGAGAGGCGGGATGGGCAGTGAGGAGAAGCCGGATGGACCGAGCTGCAATAAAACCCATTGGACAGGAAACAGGTAATTATAATACAGGGTGGGAAGTTTTTAAAAGTACCGTATATACTCACGTATAAGCCGAGTTTTTCAGCCCAAAAATTGGGCTGAAAAGTCGCCCCCTCGGCTAATACGCGAGTCACTCGGTATACACAGCTCCCCCCCATCGGTATACAGGCTCCCCCCTTGGTGCCGCAAACCTGTAAAGGAATAATCATTATACTTATCCCTGTCCTCGCCGCCGCCGCCGACATCGCGCTCCTCGGGCTTCATCCGGCTTCTTCTGGCTCCGGTGGGCGCAGGCAATGATGTCATTGTCTGTGCGCCGGAGGAAGCTGGAAGAAGCTGGATGAAGCCGGAGGAGCGCGGTGCAGAGCGGCGGCGGCGAGGACAGGGATAAGTATAATGATTATTTCTTTACAGGTTTGCGGCACCAAGGGGGGGCTGTATACCGACTGGGGCCTGTATATACCACCACTGGGGCCTGTATACCGATGGGGGGGCTGTATACCGACTGGGGCCTGTATATACCACCACTGGGGCCTGTATATACCACCACTGGGGCCTGTATATACCACTACTGGGTCCTGTATATATCACCACTGGGGCCTGTATATACCACTGGGGCTGCTGTATATACTGCTGGGGCCTGTATATACCACTGGGGAGGCTGCTGTATACTACCACTGGGGACGCTGCTGTATACTACCACTGGGAGGCTGCTGTATACGCCCACTGGGGAGGCTGCTGTATACTACCAATGGGGAGGCTGCTGTATACTACCACTGGGGAGGCCTGTATACCACTGGGGGGGCCTGTATACCACACTGCTGGGGGCTGTATACCTGTGCTGGGGTCCACCCTCGGCTTATACATGAGTCAATAGGTTTTCCCAGGTTTTGGGGGCAAAAGTAGGGGGGTCGGCTTATACACGGGTTGGCTTATACACAAGTATATACGGTAATTTATTAGGTGTACAGGGGCATAATAGCCACCTTCTTAGAATGTAGCATAGGCACAGCTAAAGGTGGCAGTTTTAGTTTAAAACATCAAAATCTGGTGACAGGTTCACTTTAAGCTTCTACATGAATTATTGTCAGTGACCACTTTAGTTATCAGTTATCCATTGGCAAACACTTGTTTGGCTAACAATTTATCCCTCACGACTCCTCATACACAGGCACGCTCTGCTTAGCAAAGTGCAGATATGTTCTACATAAGGAGAAGGAAATAAGTTACAGCCAGACATCTCTGGAAGTGGCTTATCTTTCGTAGAAACGAGATGACAGCTGCTACATCTCTATTTTGCAATCTTTTCATTATCTTATCATTGCAATTGCTGTAACTGAACATTGCAGCTATACTGGATGACAATTTCTAAGTTACCTTTAAAAATATCTTTTCCAACAAAACCGAAAAATAGCATTTACTTTTGCTACAACTTCTAATTGACTGATATGTGTTCAAATTTTTTTTATTAACATTTTCAAAGAAATTATTAATTACTGTTGTACAGAAGATGAATTAATTAGAGTAAAATAGACATAAGGTTAAAACAATATAATAATTAAATAAATTAAAACCAAAAAAAGAAAAAACAAACTATGTACAATGACATGGATATATAATGAAGTAGATACAATTCAGTGCGATACATTAGCTAATCAGAGATTTTAATCGGCAAATCCAAAAACATTGGTGTCCGTTCTAAGTCAATAGATAAAATGAAAGATGTACACAACAGTCAGAATTAAGGGCCCGTCACATGCTATGATATCGTTGAAACGTCAACAGTTTTGAGACGTTCAAACGACGTCGTAACAACGTCGTTGCATGTGACACGTCGATACGACCAGCGATAAGTCGGCTGGTCGTTGATCGCAGGATTATGATCCATAAATCAGTCGTTGATCGTCCGTCCAACCTGCAGCATCGGTGTGTGTGACAGCGTGATAACGATCTCGTTTACAAATTCACCTATTCAGAACTGAAGGACGTAGGCGACGAAACGACCGCAAGTATCGTTTGCTTGTCGCGGAATCGTTGCTGCGTCTTTCATGATATCAGTACATGTGACACCTCAGCAGCAATCATTGAACGTCGTTCAAGCGATCCAGGTCAAGTCGGATCGTTGGTCGGATCGCCGACACATTGAAGTGTGTAACGGGCCCTTTAGTCTAAAGCAAGGTTGGGTGCAAATTTAGTAACCCAAGCCTGCCATTTCTCTTGGTATTTCCCTCTCAAAATGTTAAGGCGTAAAGATATTCCCATAGGTTATGGGAAGTTATCCTATCAATAAGGACATCAATGGTTGGTACATCTGTTTGTCCCCAATAAGAGGCTAAAAGAGTTTTAGCAGCAATCAGGACATGTATAACAAAAACCCTGTTTGGCTTGGGAAGGTTGGAAATACTCATCAACATTAGTATAATTTCAGCATTGAAGCGTAGACTCAAACCAGTAACAGCTTTAATTAGATTTTGGACCTCCGCCTAAAACCGCGTAATTTTCGGGCAGCCCCAAAATATATGCTTCAAAGTTCCAACACAAGCGCAACTCCTCCAACAAGTTACAGTGTTTTTTGAGTCAATTATATTTAATTTTATTGGAGTAAAATACCATTTCGTGAAAATTGTGTGTTGTGTATCAGAGATGCACAGGGGCACACAACAGTACATCATTTCTAGGGTTTCAAAAAAATCCAAGCAGTCCAAACTTTTTTCTATTTTAAGATCCTTTTCCCAGGTTATTAAATAGTTTGGTTTAGATGTCAAATTATCACCTTTAAATATTTGATATAATGTACCTGTCTTCCAAGCATTAACTTTGTCATAGTATCGTAACAAGTCAACTCCATCACTAGGTAGCTTAAATTTAAACTGTCCCTTTTTCAAAATATTATCGATACGTTTCCAATTTATGTCTTCGGACTAGAGTAAGTCATATGAGAGTTTAAGAAGATACAAAGGCTTAAGTGATCCCTTGTCCAAGATATCCGATATTACTTTCACTCCTCTTCCTACCCTCTCGGAGAGATTGATATTTGGGGAAAGAGCATGAAACAAAGATACTGGGGTCCAAATGGGTTCTACCACTTTAAATCCCTGCAATGATACTTTCTCCAATGTTCTCCATGCTTGGACAGCAGCTCTTACCGTGGCCTCAATGGGAAGTCTCTTTTTATACTTGATTAAATAGGACACAACCAACCACCTAGGGGCACCATCAGGCATATACATTTCCTCCATTTTTACCCACGATGGCTTTTCTTTTGTATCTCATCATCTCTGTGACATTTTAATAAGAGTTAAATTAGAATTTTGACTGATATTATGAACAGTTTTATGTTTAGTTGAAAATGATTCAAAAGATATGTTTCTTTAGGAGAAGGTTCACGTCAGCGGCACTGTCAGGAAACCATTTAGACATGCCCCAACCTATCCATTCTAGAATGAGGCAGAGAGGACAATAAGAAAATTCAGATTTTACTTGCCTTCTTTGGCACATCTTTTTTTGCAAGACTATTTTCCATACTGTGGTGAATCGTGACCTGAACCTGGCAGCTCCACAGCGCCTCCTGTTAAACCCAGGTCAGTCAGAGAACTGCCTGAGGATAAAGAAGGGC
Source organism: Allobates femoralis (assembly GCA_033576535.1). Lineage (NCBI taxonomy): Eukaryota > Metazoa > Chordata > Amphibia > Anura > Aromobatidae > Allobates > Allobates femoralis. The sequence goes on from JARQOC010000003.1 coordinate 67,231,977, forward strand.
CGCAGCTGCCTTGCCTGTGCTGGTTTATTAAGGCACCTCTCAGTGAGTGTGGTATATGTCTTCTAGCCCGCAGCTAGAAGCACATATAATCTCCTCCACCCCGTCACTGATAGAGACCCCGAATAACCCCAAGCACAAATGCTGCCACCAGCTCCTCTTTAATATAAGTCCGGTCCGTGGTCGGGCTTATATTGGGTCAGGAACCAACCCAGGTAGCGTTATATGAGCACACGGACGTGGGGAATCGTGATCAAGATAAAAAGAGCAACTCAAGATTAAATTTATATATTTAATCACCCTAATGGTACACTAGATATTAATATTTACAGTTATTATTCAGATGTTACAAATATTACAGTCAGATATGCCAATAAAAGGAGGAATGGAATACACAGAATTACATACACATGTGAGCAGTTACCTTAGTGCTGATGGCTCCACAAGGGCGGCGTGGTGCTCATCTGTTCCTGGGTAATCTCTGGCCTTGATGGAAAAATGCCCATTCAGAAGAAATACCAGGTGGAGATGGAGCAGATGATTTTTATACACTATGGGCTGGCCCCTGTCTCCACCCATCTCACACCTCTGGGATGTCTCACAACTCCCACCCCTCTGAGGGGAGATATGGACACCCGAATTCTATAATGTTCCCTAGCCGTATCCATGAGCATCGCAGACGGAAGATAATACTTTCATATTTTTAGTTATGATTTTATCTTCGTCTGGATATGAAACACGCCTGCCTTGAGAACACCCTACCAGCCAATATCCTGTTTACATGGCTTCCAGTCACCCTACATACATGTGAATACCAGCTCTATTTCCGTCTAGATGTGTGGAATTCATTTTTATATTCGATAGCATCACAGGGTGGACGGCTTATGAGATATTAAGGTTATAGTCACGGCTCCGTTTTGTCTGCCTGGATTCCCTCTGCCACTGGCCTTACAGGATATTGGACGTGTTACCTTTTGGCATGACTCCAGTTCTGAGGAAGCCAACTAAATTACCACATCAAAGTTAAGGATGGGTCCTGCTGTGTGGACAGTCAGCTTTCATCTACATACTAATTACTCTACCATTTGCCAGTGCAAGGGTGGGGGGCTTCTCTCCTTGTGAGTGAGATGTGCCTTCAATTTGCTTCCTGGATGTAATATGGGGAATATTTCGTACCAATATTCATCACACCTCCCCCTTTTAGACGGCGCTAGGGGATGGCACATTCCTGTGTCTCCCCGTGCGCCCGTCCACTACCTCCCCTTGGCAGTGTAACCTGTCAGCGTTACCGTGGTCCTGGTCACTCTTGTGGCTAATGGCGAAGTTGTGTTCCTGGAGCGCAAGGCTCCCATGTAACAACCTTCCGTTCGTCACGGGGACCGTGTGTAACCGCTGAGGTGGTTGTGGTTTGTCCCCACGATGGAGTGGCGTCCGCGCAAGTGTGGCTGCAGACGCTGCAGGACCCACACAATTGCCGGAAACTCCCTTTTCCATCGGGGAGCAGGCCGCCTCCCTCCCTGGATCCCACAGTACCCTCTCTTTGGTGGTGGAGACAGCCGTCTCCGCGAGGCGGCTCGGCACCTCAGGACTCGCACTTGCTGGTAGTGCAGTCTCAAACCCCTGGCTAGGCATAGCTGGAAGCAGTGCAAAGACCTCACTCCCACAGGGACCCTCTGGGAACTGTTCTGGGTCAGACATGGGTTCAGTTATCCCTCGACGGAGTGAGTGCCCAGAGAGCAGTGTACGACCTGCATTCTCGCTCCTCAGTCCACGGGTGACAGCGACTTGGACAGCTGTCTCCCCGGGGGATAACGTCACCTTCCCATCGGCCCTACTGGCCTGTAACAACTCTTTCCTGTCCTGCTGACAGGCCAGGGATACAGCTTTCCCATCATCCTGACAGGCCGGGAATACAGCTTTCCCATCATCCTGACAGGCCGGGGATACAGCTTTCCCATCATCCTGACAAGTTAGGGGCAGCCCCTGCCTCTCATCTTGACAGGTCACGGGAAACGCGTCCCCGCCCTTCTGACAGGTGTTGGGCACTGAGGTCCCATCACTCTGACAGACAGGGGGTACCCCTATGGCACCCGGACAGGGTATGGGTACAACTCTCCCATAGTCCTGACCGGTTGTGGGTACCATTTCCCTATCATCCAGACAGGTTATGGGCTTGAGCCACCCATCCCCTTGACTGGCTGTAGGAACACCTGCCCCACTGCCCCAACACGGTATGGGGATCGCCTCCCCATCTCCGTGGCAGTCAGTGAGCACAACTGCATGTTGGTCCCTGGGCCACACCTCCGGTGACCCCTGCTGGACCGTTACCTTGCACAGCCGTCCTTGGTCCCAGACCACCTGCTTGAGGCCTGAGTCCAAGGGAGGCTGTGCCACCCGCTCCTTGAGCGCTTTCAGGCTGACGTCAACTCTTGACGCGACCTGACACCCCTGACGAGACGTGGTCAAAGTAGAAGCAACCGCCACGTCCTCCGTCAGTTCCACGGGGCCTGTCTCCTGGCCTCCGTGTAGACCTTCCCCACTGCCCTGACAGGTTATGGGGAACGCATCCCCATCCTCCTGGCAGCCAGTGGGTACAATTACCGGTTGGTCCCTGGGCCACACCTCCGGTGACCCCTGCTGGACCGTTACCTGGTACAGCCGTTCTTGGTTCCGGACCACCTGCCCGTGGTCAGATTCCGAGAAAAGCTGTGCCACCTGCTCCTGGAGAGCTTCCAGGCGGTCGTCAGCCCCTGACGCCGCCTGACACTCCTGACGAGACGTGGTCAGCGAAGAAGAAACTGCCACGTCCTCTGTCAGTTCCCCGGGACCTGTCTCCTGGCCTCCGTCTGACTCGGCAGCCACTTGGTCTGAAGGGGAGAAGCCACTGAACCTCAGCGAGGTCCCCTGGGCTCCAGCACCCCCACTCCTGGTGACAGCGGCTATGGCTGCTGTAACCATGGGCAGTGCCTGCTTCCCCTCCGCTCCTGACCAAGTTGCCGGTTCAGGCGGACTATCCTGGCCTCCTGACATCCCGGTGGTGGGGGGTTCCTGCCCTGGGATCTCACCTGGTGGCTTCACTTCTCCTGTGACAGCCCCATACTCCCCGACATGTTCCACCCCTTGCAGCTCCTCAGAGCTCAGCGTCTGGGCCTTACCTGGCAGCACCACATTCCCTGTGGGTACTCCGACCTCGACCGCTGACTCCCTGGCTACAACACCTTGCTGATTACAGCAGAGAGCAGTGTCACATCCATCTGTGTCTGCTCCTTCTGCAGCTCTCAGCCCCCTCAGCCCCCTCTGTCTCCCCTCTGAGAACAAAAGGTGGGCTGGCTGATCCTGGCCTAAGGCCATTCTACAATTCTCTTTATGTTCCTCCCCCCTCCCTGTCACTGTCAGCCCTTTGTGTTCTGTGTTGTGTGGAGTGTCACTGCAAACATCATCAACATCGTCATTAATAACATAATCATTAATAACATCATCCCCATCAACACCCCCAAAATTGGACTGTACACATTCTGGTGGATCAGAACTGGGGAGGTCAGTGGCCACATACTTGGACACTAGCCGCCCCAAGTCTGACCCAAGCAATACATTTGCCGGAATATTAGCAGAGACCCCCACCTCCCTCACTCCCCTCCCCGCACCCCAGTCCAGATAAACCCTGGCAACAGGCAATGCGGGTTCCACCGCCTCCAATTCCGGAGACGGCGAGGGACTTTCCGGGGGGAGACCATCTCTGGTCGCACCAAAGTCATCTCTGCACCGGTGTCCCGCAGTCCCATGGCCACTGAGCAGCCTATGGTGACGGGTTGGAAATTGTCAAGGGACCTACCACCACCCCCACCCACACACAAAACAGTGGCCGTTTTTGGGGACGGTGTCTTATGGCGCTGAGGACAAATGGCCTTGAAGTGTCCTGGTTGGTTGCAGAGGTGACACCGTCTGGGTTCTGCTGCCAACCTGGAGAGGGGAACATGGGGTAATAGAGGGGCTGCCCCCTGCATTCTGGGGGCCGGGGTCACTGGTGCAGGGTTGGTCTTACCCCCTCTCCAGGTGCTGCTGCTGGTCCTCCTGGTCTCAGGTACTCGGTTGTTGGTGTACTCGTCTGCCAGGACCGCTGTCTCACAGGCCCCCTTCGGTTTCCGGTCGCGGATGAACTGTTGAAGGTCCTCGGGACAGTTCCACAGGAATTGCTCCATCACGAACAACTCCTGGATCTCCTGGGCTGTGCTGCGCTCCAAACCTTTGATCCAGTGGTCAGCTGCTCTCAGGAGGGCCCGCATGTGGTCGGTCCAGGTATCCTTTGGACCCTTCTGCAGGCTTCGGAACTTCTTGCGGTAAGACTCCGGGGTGAGGTTGAACTGTCGGATCAGGGCCTTCTTGATGCTCGCATAGTCTTGCGGCTCCCCGGCAGGGAAGTCCCCCAAGGCTTTCATGGCGTCACCCCTCAGACGGGGGGTCAGATACTGGGCCCACTGGTCTGTGTCCAGGTTGTACTGCCTGCAGGTCTGCTCAAAGGCCAGCAGAAAAGAATCCAGGTCTCCGCCTGCCTCCAGAAGGGGAAAGTTCTCAGCTCGGACCTTCGGTGGCTTGGGCTCCTGGTTGGCGGGAACGGGCTGCGAGATCCCGAGCTGAGCCAAGCGGAGCTGGTGCTGGCGATCTGCAGCCTCACGTCGCTCTGCAGCTTCACGCTCTGCAAGTCGTTCTGCAGCCTCACGCTCTGCAAGTCGCTCTGCAGCTTCACGCTCTGCAAGTCGCTCTGCAGCTTCACGCTCTGCAAGTCGCTCTGCAGCTTCACGCTCCACAGCCTCGCGCCGTTCTGCAGCTGCCATGAGGGTCTCATAGGCGCTCTGATCTCCAGCTACAAGTCGAGCCAGGGCAGCTTGAAAAAGGGCATCCGAGCCCATCTGGCTGGAGCGACCAGCAGGTGGTGATCTGCCCACTGCGGGGCTGAGGACAGGGGGTCTTGGCCCCACTGCAGAGTCGACCACTGGGGATTGGCTCCTTGAGGACCTGTGCATTGTATCCTCCTCGCCTAGATCAACAGTGTCCTCCACCACCTCTTCCATATCAGCCACAGCAAGTGCCCTCTGCAGCGCTTGGCTCCTGGTACCCTGGGCCAGTGTAGCACTTCCTGGTCACTGACACACAGCTGCAACCTGATGCACCCACACACCTTATATTTGCACTCTGACTGTCTAGTGTTGAGTTGATCTTAGGACCCTGACAGCAAAAGCTACTGCCAGCAGTCCCTAGTGTTAGGGAGTTGGGTCCACAACACTATTATCTTGATCCCACCGCTGCCACCACTTGTGGTGAATCGTGACCTGAACCTGGCAGCTCCACAGCGCCTCCTGTTAAACCCAGGTCAGTCAGAGAACTGCCTGAGGATAAAGAAGGGCCGCAGCTGCCTTGCCTGTGCTGGTTTATTAAGGCACCTCTCAGTGAGTGTGGTATATGTCTTCTAGCCCGCAGCTAGAAGCACATATAATCTCCTCCACCCCGTCACTGATAGAGACCCCGAATAACCCCAAGCACAAATGCTGCCACCAGCTCCTCTTTAATATAAGTCCGGTCCGTGGTCGGGCTTATATTGGGTCAGGAACCAACCCAGGTAGCGTTATATGAGCACACGGACGTGGGGAATCGTGATCAAGATAAAAAGAGCAACTCAAGATTAAATTTATATATTTAATCACCCTAATGGTACACTAGATATTAATATTTACAGTTATTATTCAGATGTTACAAATATTACAGTCAGATATGCCAATAAAAGGAGGAATGGAATACACAGAATTACATACACATGTGAGCAGTTACCTTAGTGCTGATGGCTCCACAAGGGCGGCGTGGTGCTCATCTGTTCCTGGGTAATCTCTGGCCTTGATGGAAAAATGCCCATTCAGAAGAAATACCAGGTGGAGATGGAGCAGATGATTTTTATACACTATGGGCTGGCCCCTGTCTCCACCCATCTCACACCTCTGGGATGTCTCACAACTCCCACCCCTCTGAGGGGAGATATGGACACCCGAATTCTATAATGTTCCCTAGCCGTATCCATGAGCATCGCAGACGGAAGATAATACTTTCATATTTTTAGTTATGATTTTATCTTCGTCTGGATATGAAACACGCCTGCCTTGAGAACACCCTACCAGCCAATATCCTGTTTACATGGCTTCCAGTCACCCTACATACATGTGAATACCAGCTCTATTTCCGTCTAGATGTGTGGAATTCATTTTTATATTCGATAGCATCACAGGGTGGACGGCTTATGAGATATTAAGGTTATAGTCACGGCTCCGTTTTGTCTGCCTGGATTCCCTCTGCCACTGGCCTTACAGGATATTGGACGTGTTACCTTTTGGCATGACTCCAGTTCTGAGGAAGCCAACTAAATTACCACATCAAAGTTAAGGATGGGTCCTGCTGTGTGGACAGTCAGCTTTCATCTACATACTAATTACTCTACCATTTGCCAGTGCAAGGGTGGGGGGCTTCTCTCCTTGTGAGTGAGATGTGCCTTCAATTTGCTTCCTGGATGTAATATGGGGAATATTTCGTACCAATATTCATCACACATACTATTACTTCAAACAAAAAATACGGACTCTGCCAGAAAGGAAGTTAAGCGAAGTCCAGAGTGTGAGGGCACAGCTTTTCTAAATGCATGCTAGGGGTTAATTTTGTTAATTTGGCCAGACGTATAGGTCATTTGTTTGCTATCTCATATTTGGTAAATCATTGTTTATTGCCAGACTATGCGGAGTCTTCATTGTTCTGAGGATGTGTACTGCTAATTTAATTATCTCACCCACTCACTTCCTCTGACTACATAGCTCAGAGGGAAATTATGCTGATATTGGATTGAAATACCAACCAATAAGAACCCAGCCTTGATCCAATTCTTGAAGACCATAATGCCCTGAGATAAGTGCTGGGGATATATAAGGGGGCCTGTTTCACTCACCAGGAGTTCATATGCTACATAGCTTCAATCTAGGGGCTGCAGTCATGGTTAGAATACCATAACCCCAGCCTATGAATTTTGATTATGGCTGCCAGGATAACATTGTGTCATTATACCAGAGAGTACTTAAGGAAGATATCCAAGTTGGGACATTTCGGTCACCTGGCTACAAACTTTGCTATGCTCAGTCAGCTTCCTAAGCTTGTCGCTATTCCTTTCTCGGTGAGTGCCCGCCAAAAGTGGGGTGCTGTTGGAATGGAGTAAGTGGCCCTGGGAGCCCCAAAGGCACACACATTCGAATCCATGGTGAGCCAGCGTAAGGGTGAGAAACTGTTGCCTGTTACATTTTGTATTTTGCTTGGTTATGTGTTACATGCCTTTGACAGTTGGGGATCCAATAAAGTCTTACCATTGTGTGGTTCCCTCAACCTGTGTTGTCTGAGTGGTGTTCCACCCACAGTTAAGGAGTTTGGGCATTCAGTTGGGATGAGCCCTGGTCCATGCTGGCTTTCTAAAGGAGGCTGGGCTAGAGGACGAGAGCACCCACTGACCCCCGTGTCTCAACACAAAGTTTTATTTTTTAAACTCCATTTACCTTATTCAATTAAAGGGTATATCTGGGATTTAAAAAAAATAAAATAAAATGTGGCCAAGTACTAACAGACAGGAAGCTGCCACCTATCTGCCTGTTGTGCTCGGTGCCGTTCACTGCTGGTACAGAGCAGTCACAGACTGTTCCTGCTGGGGATTTAATGGCTTTCTAAACAGAGCAACGGCTTATTTTCCACTCTGCTCTGTAGAAGGGGAGGGACAGCCAACCTCATGCTGATTGACAGCCAGCTTTTCGCTATTTAACTGCGGGAGCCGGCAATCAATATGCATGATGTCAGCTATGATGTGCGTCAACAGAGCAGAGAGGCAGCCTCTCTGTTGACGTGGCATCAGCAGAAGCTGCAGAATTGCTGGTAGAAGTGGTCTTAGCGCAGGGCAGAACAGGCAGGTAGGTAGCAACTACCTGCCTGCTGGTGCTTAGGCACATTTTTTTAAATTAAATTCCAGATATACCCTTTAAGTGGATAACATTGGGATTATGAATATTTTTTTGACTATTCATGTGGGACCCCTGATTGAATGATTAAGCAAGATCACAGTGATGTGAATTCTCCCCAAGACTGGAATCTACTATGACTTTTTTGTTGGTGTAGTCTAGGGGTCCCCAACCTTTGGCCACAAATGGCTCAAGGACCCATGATGTTTGGTCGTGGCTGTCTTCGAGCTTGGTATTTAATCACCAAGTCTATCAAACAGCTTTGAAGAGCAGGTCTCCAGATGAGTGAGTTATGTGATTACCCACACAGAGAAGAACAGATCTGAATGGGGGTATGATAGGAGCTCCTAGATCTTGATATACTGCCTTGGTATCATTTCTGTGGAAAACCTTTGGCTTTTATTATACCGGTAGTTGAGGCTCTGGGTTACTGTAAGGGGGCAGGAAGTTGATGTGATTCACGACCCTCTCTCAGAGCTAAATATGCCTCACAATCATCTTTCATAGCTAAGGTTCATAAGGTCAGAAAGTTTGGGGACCCATGGTGTGTGGAGCATGGTACTCGACAGAGGTGGTACAGTAGTGGAGTCCCGTTCTATACAATATGTCAAAAGGACTGGGCAAGCGGAAGGGAAATCCAAATGGTAGTTTTTAGCAATGCGAAATAACAAAGCCTTTCACTGCAGTAGGTAGACTGCTTCACTCCAGGGCGATCATTTTTTTCTTCACGTTGCTTTTGCTTGCAGTTAATCTCTCAGATGTCTCATCTAATGATGAAATGTCATTCACTTGTAATTTTTGGATTACTAATAAGTACCTCTTGAATCTCCTCTCCGAGTGCCTAGTCTTTGTGATCTTTTTGAGTCATTTTTGGTGCCGTTTACGAGTTGATTCTGAAAGGACGAGAAATACAAGGTATACTTCCTACTGAAACCACGTCTGACGTTGGCTTGTGTTTTCCTAACCTTAGAAAATCTTTTTTCAATTTTCTTTACGGGTGTGAAATATTGACATTTTGATACATTTTTTTCTTCACTCTTTAAGCACTTAACTTTCAATGAGATTGATTTAGTTACAACTATAGATATATATGTCATTTGACTTTTGACTGATTGGCACTGTTCACATTTTTTTAAGGTTTACAGTGGAAGCCACTGCCCTGTGCCAGATCTGTCATGGACTTAACATAACCCATTGATTGACTTTTAGCATCATTCTCATCAATTACTCATGGAGACTTCATATAGAGCCTCTGATCGCCTAGTGAATGTAGCCTAAGACCCAGTGGCGTAACTTAAAGCTCATGGGTCCCGATGCAAAAGCTCCAATGGGGCCCCCAATTATTGCAAATCTTTAATAGAATTAGTCTTTTTCTATGGATTAAAGGGACTTTTGGGGCCCCCTAGGCTCCAGGGACTGGGTGCGATTGCAACCCCTGCACCTGCTCTAGTTACGCCCCTGCTAAGACCAGTTTCACAAGTCTGACATTCACATTCCTAGAATGGATTGGCCATAGGTCTCCTGACGCGAACTCAACAGAGTTATAGCAATGACTATTATGTTCAGGACAAGAGATCCGCAGATGATCCGGACAGCGCTGTGGTGCTAGCCACCGAGCCACCATGCCGCCCGTTAGCAGCAAGTAGCCGAAACATTGCGATTGTGGTATAATCAATAAGTCCACATTTTTTGGTTACAAACTGGTGTGCTGCCATCCATTCTTTGTTTTTTATATATATATATATATATAGATAGATAAATCTATCTATCTATATATATATATATAGATAGATAGATAGATAGATTTATTTTAAGAAAGTGCCTAATGTCTTTTTCATCACTCTACCTTGCAGCCACGGATGATGCAGGCAGCCAGCAATAGAGGGGACAGTCAATGGGTTAATTGCTCCGAGCCCTGTGAACAGTGGGCTACATTCACGTTCATTTCAGAATCCTTAGCCCCTCTGAAACCCACTACGTATCAAATAGTCGCCTTGAAAGTTACTCTTTCCTTTCGAAAGGTTCAAAGTCAGGTTGCACTGTGATTTGATATGCACCTGAGACCACTGACATGAGAAGCGTCCGGGGGGTGGGTTACCGCCATCACATTCTTTGGTTATTGATAAACTGTTTTACTACATACTGTTTAACATTGCCTGCATGACTTTATTAAATGAAGTAGGTAACATATCTAATTAGACTCGTTTCACACAACGGACATGAGTTTGGTATCTATTTAATTTTATGGGTTTTAATAAGAATTTATCTTTTTGGCCTTATGGGACTTTAAGAAACAAAGAAAAAAATCTCAGAGAATGCAATGGATTGTTCTAGTATGGAAAGACAAAAAGTATTTACACAATGAAAACATTTTTTTCTTACATACACAAATTATAAGATTTAAAGAAATATTATAATATAGTGTAAAATACTTAAGTACCGTATATACTCGTGTATAAGCCGAGTTTTTCAGCCCAAAAATTGGGCTGAAAAGTCCCCCCCTCGGCTTATACACGGGTCAATACGGTATGCTGTGGGGGGGGAGCTGTGACCGGGGGCTGGAGGAGGCAGGAGGGGGCCGCGGTGACCGCAGGCGGTCACGTGGGGCCGCCTTATTAGTGCAATGAATATGCACGGCATCCCCCCGTCCATCAGCGGCGGGGGGGATGCCGTGCATATTGCACTACACAGCCCCCTCTCCTTAATATGCGTCCCCCAGTAGTAATAAACAGCCCCCCCCTCCTTATCATGTCCCCCCCGGCTGCGGCAGCTGTGAAAATAACAAACAGTTTATACATCACCTTCCGACGCAGCTCTCCGCTCCTCCGGTCCTCTGCCCTCCGCTCGCCGGCTGCTTCTTCTTCCTTGATGTGCCGGTGTCATGTGACCGGGCGCAGGAGATGACGTCATTTCCTGCGCGCGGTCACAAGCCGGCAGATCAAGGAAGAAGAAGCAGCCGGCGAGCGGAGGGCAGAGGACCGGAGGAGCGGAGAGCTGCGTCGGAAGGTGGTGTATAAACTGTTTGTTATTTTCACAGCTGCCGCAGCCGGGGGGACATGATAAGGAGGGGGGGGGCTGTTTATTACTACTGGGGGACCCATATTAAGGAGGGGGGCTGTGTACTACCACTGGGGCTGCTGGATACTACACTGGGGCTGTATATACCTCTGGGGCTGCTGTATACTACCACTGGGGCTGTATATACCTGTGGGGCTGCTGTATACTACACTGGGGCTGTATATACCTCTGGGGCTGCTGTATACTACCACTGGGGCTGTATATACCTCTGGGGCTGCTGTATACTACACTGGGGCTGTGTATACCTCTGGGGCTGCTGCATACTACCACTGGGGCTGTATATACCTCTGGTGCTGCTGTATACTACACTGGGGCTGTATATACCTCTGGGGCTGCTGTATACTACCACTGGGGCTGTATATACCTGTGGGGCTGCTGTATACTACCACTGGGGCTGTATATACCTGTGGGGCTGCTGTATACTACCACTGGGGCTGTATATACCTCTGGGGCTGCTGTATACTACCACTGGGGCTGTATATACCTCTGGGGCTGCTGTATACTACCACTGGGGCTGTATACTACCTCTGGGGCTGCTGTATACTACCACTGGGGCTGCTGTATATACCTTTGGGGCTGCTGTATACTACCTCTGGGGCTGCTGTATACTACCTCTGGGGCTGCTGTATACTACCTCTGGGGATGCTGTATACTACCACTGGGGCTATATACTACCTCTGGGGATGCTGTATACTACCACTGGGGCTGTATATACCTCTGGGGCTGCTGTATACTAACTACTGGAGCTGCTGCTGTATATACCACTGGGGCTGCTGCTGTATACTACCACTGGGGAGGCTGCTGTATACTACCATTGGGGGGCCTGTATACCACACTGCTGGGGCTGTATACCTGTGCTGGAGTCCACCCTCGGCTTATACACGAGTCAATAGGTTTTCCCAGGTTTTGGGGGCAAAAGTAGGGGGGTCGGCTTATACACGGGTCGGCTTATACACGAGTATATACGGTACTAAAGATAAATTGAGTACTTACTTTGAAAAGGCATCAAAGACTTAAGTGACGATTCCTTAAAACTGCGGTTTTAAACTCCGGTCTTAATTAAGAGTCCATTGAAGAATGAAGCGCCAAATTCATTAAAAGTCGCACATTCCTTTATACATTTCGAAGACAAATACAAGAAAAGCAGTTTCCAGCTTCCGCAGGAGAAGAATTTAAAAAGAATTTAAACAATTAAAGTTCATTAAAGTTTTTATTGTAAATCCATTAAAGGGACTCTGTCAGGTGATTTTTCAGTATGATAATAATATTACCCTTGAATATTGCCTGGGAAGCTCTTATAAATATATAATGATTATTGTACCATTTGCTATAAGCATTTCCACACCCTGCAGGGAGCTGATGCATTAGTCCTCTCCATTACTTTTACAATATTTTACTATCTGAATCATGTAGCAATTTCAGATATCCAGTGGCATTGAGGTATCCATTGATGAAGAATGGCCCCACTATCTTTGTACCCCATATACCACACCATACCATCAATTTTTATGTTACAACAGTCTTGGAGGGATCTATCCACTGTGGGTTAGTGTCAGACCAATATCGCTGGTTTTGTTTGCTAACTTCACCATTCACAAAAACGTTTTCCTCATCTGAAGACAATTGTCTATGCTGTGAAGATACAAGATGTGCAGCATCTGAAAGCCTGTAAGCATTTCATCTGCAGTGTTGCTATCAGTGTGTCAAGAGTGGGAGAAGAGGGTTGCATTGACAATCCAATACAATGGTCAGCACTTTGAACACATTTTATAAGTGGTCATAAATTTGTAAATAACTTATGAAAGAATAAAGTTACATTAAAACCAAGCACACCATTGTTTTCTTATGAAATTCTCAATAAGTTTGATGTGTCACATGACCCTCTTCCCATTGAAAAAATAAAGTTGGATCCAAAATGGCCGACTTCAAAATGGCCGCCATGGTCACCACCCATCTGGAAAAGTTTCCCCCCTCCCATATACTAATGTGTCACAAACAGGAAGTTGATATCCCCAACCATTCCCATTTTATTTAGGTGCATCCATATAAATGGCCCACCCTGTACTTTTAAAAATCTAATTGTAAAGTCCTGATTGTAAAGTCATAACAGTATTAAAGAATTAGACTTTTCACACATGAGATACGTGTTAAAAAAATGTGGAGAATGCGGAGCACATCTAGTGAAATGGACCTTTTATTAACTAATGCAACAATTCCACCCCAGTATGGGAAAAAGTTCACTGGATGTTCTGCCTCATACTCCATATTTTCTGGCCATTGGTGACTTTTATGTCAAGTCCTTAGATCAGGGGAACTCCAGGCCTTGAGGGCCGCCAAGAAGTCATGTTTTCAGGATTCCCTTAGCATTTCACAGGGATTGGAATCATCACCAGTGCAGGTGCTTATACACGTGGTCATAATTGTTGGTACTCCTCATTTAATGAAAGAAAAACTCACAATGGTCACAGAAATAACTTGAATCTGACAAAAGTAATAATAAATAAAAAGTCTATGCAAATGAAGAAATGAAAGTCAGACATTGCTTTTCCACCCTGCTGCCACGGAATATTTTTAACAAAATTAAACTCATTAAATCGGCCTGGACAGAAACATTGGTACCTCTGGAAATAATGTGACAAAAGGGACATGTTAAATTAGGTGCCTCCACTAATTAGCATCAGAGGTGTCTACAATCTTGTCATCAGTCAGTGTGCCTGTATATAGGGCTACAGATACTCACTGTGCTGTTTGGTAACATGGTGTGTAACACACTCAACATGAACCAGAGGAAGTAAAGGAATGAGTTGTCTCAGGAGATTAGAAAGAAAATTATAGACAAACATGTTAAAGGTAAAGGTTGTAAGACCATCTCCGAGCAGCATGATGTTCATGTGACTACAGTTGCACATATTATTCAGAAATGTAAGATCCATGGGACTGTAGCCAACCTCCCTGGATGTGGCCGCCAGAGGAAAATTTATGACAAATCAAAGAGACGGATAATACGAATGGTAACAAAAGAGCCCAGGAAAACTTCTAAAGAGATTAAAGGTGAACTTCAAGTTCAAGGAACATCAGTGTCAGATTGCACCATCCATCGTTGTTTGAGCCAAAGTGGACTTCATGGGAGACGATCAAGGAGGACAACATTGTTGAAAAAAAAATCATAAAAAAGCCAGACTGGAATTTGCTAAACTACATGTTGACAAGCTTCTGGGAGAATGTCCTATGGACAGATGAGATAAAAATGGAACCTTTTGGCAAGGCACATCAGCTCTATGTTCTCAGATGGAAAAATAAAGCATATCAAGAAAAGAACTACTTCTCTACTGTGAAACATGGTGGAGGCTGTGTTATGTTCTGGGGCTGCTTTGCTGCATCTGGCACAGGGTGTCTTGAATCTGTGCAGGGTACAATGAAATCTCAAGACTATCAAGGGATTCTAGAGAGAAATCTGCTATCCTGTAACAGGATAATGACCCAATACACACAACTAAAAACACCCAAGAATGGCTATGTGGAAAACATTGGACTATTCTGAAGTGGCCTTCTTTGAGCCCTGACTTAAATCCTATTGAACATCTTTGGAAAGAACTGAAACATGCCATCTGGAAAAGGCAACCTTCAAACGCAAGACAACTTGAGCAATTTGCTCTTGAGGAGTTGCCAAAATACCTGTGGAGAGGAACAGAAGTCTCATTGACACTTACCGGAATCATTTGATTGCAGTGATTGCCTCAAAAGGTTGTGCAACCAAATATTAAGTCAAGGGACCATCATTTCTGTCCTGGCTAATTTCATTATGGGTTTTTCTTTCATTAAACAAGTGGTACCAACAATTTTGACCACATGTGTATTATAATCTGTGCAATACTAAGTAAATCCTGAAAACAAAGCCTGTTGGTAGCCCTCAAGGTCGGGAGTTCCCCACCCCTGCCTTACCGGTATGCCCCTCCTTTATCAAATTGCCTGTGCTGCTGCCTTTTCTTAACTACCTTTGAGGTAATTGTTAGTCTAGGAATCTTTTTTAGTTTAGTTGTGTTACGCCACTCAGTGGAGCAACTTTGCACCAATATTTTGCGACTGTTCTAAATGGTTTTCTAAAAACTCTGGTAAAGAAAATTTGCAAGACTGTATTCAGAACTCCCATAACAATGATTGGAGAGAGCTGGCACTTGTACCACCACCTCTCCAATCATTGGAAGCTGCATGCAGACCAGTAAGAGAGATTGCTGACGCTCATCATCTCCTCAGAGGTGGGAAAACTTTAATGGAAAATCCTATATTAGAAGAAAAACTATTGGTGCCGTTTTAGCCAGTTGAGAAAATGTTGATTGCTCTCAGTGGGAGAAAAAAGATAATAATCTTGTAGTTGTTATACGTTTTAATGGCTAACAAAAATAAAATATTTGACGTTACAAGGCGAGTTTTCGAGACGTCTTAGATCCCTTCAGATGAATATTCTCAACCGAGAAACAGTTTGAGATCCAGGCCAAAGACCTCATGCTACTATTCCAGGATAGGGGGTATAGTGGCCGGGAATTCAAGAGGGCCTATTTAAGGGCCAAACATACCTCACAGTCAGAGCTCCTCAAAAGCAGGAACAAGAAAGAAGTGGTGGAGGCGGACAATGTGGTTCAGTTCATCACGACATATTCTCATTAATGGGATCTCTCTCAGATTACCCCTCTAATGACTGCACGTAGAGCCCCTAATTTAAGGAATAAACTGGTCCGAAGCCATTATGTTCCACAGGTCCGTAACCCCTTCGGGTCCCAGGGTCCTACTCTGGGCTGGTTTCCATATGGCCACTGTGTGGCATGCAGCAATGACCTACGTTTCAACACTTTCTCTACCTCAGATAGCTCTCGGGTGTATGACATCCACCACCATATATCTTGCTCCATGACCAATGTTGTATATTATACATGTGGCTGTGGATTGATATATGTTGGCCTAACATCTCGGGAGATGCGGAGACGAGTCAGAGAACATGTTAGGTACATTGCCTCCGCCCGCGACAGTGATGAACTTGACCAGCTAAAGACCCTACCCCGACACTTTCAGGTTCATTACAATGGTTGCAGTGAAATCATGGACACATTGTTCTATCTTGTTGCTGTGTACAAATGGAACAATGTCTCCATGATTTCACTGCAATCAGTAAGTTGCCAGTGAAATTCCTAGAAAAGTTGCCGCGTGTAAAGGTACCTTTAGGGGTATCAATATCGTCCATACGGGTATCAGAGGCGGTGACATCAAACTTATGCTGGCGAGATGGGAGGCCAAATGGATTGTGAGCCTAGATATGAAGGTCCCCAAGGGCCTTAATGAGTCCCTTAGCTTCGCCTCATTTTTGTGAATGTCCTACTGTGGCGCCCCATTGGTCAGGCGTCACACCGGGGTATTACACTCATAAAAGCAGTGTAATTATCTCAACTGTAATTGGATGCAGGGTTAGTAGGAGGGACCCAATTCCAGCACTCCCACACTCAAGTCGGGGTGGTACCCTACGGGCAGGGTTAGGGGAGTCGGAAGGTCAGAACAGGTGAGTTGCAGACGAGACCTGAGGGAAGATGAAAGGGGATCCTGAGGGGACCTGGAGAGAGGGTGCCTGACGTGTGAGTCTGGGCCCGAGAGAGAAAGGGGGAACTCCAGAGTGGAGCGACCATACTCCGGGGAGCTTCCTCAGTCCACCACGGAAAGCTGAATCCGAGGAAACAGCCTCCGTAGCCATCAACCGGTTGCTCCGGCCTGTTTACCAGCCTCAGCACCCTGCCACCCACGGAGCGGTCCACCTGGTTCTCCATAGCGGTCAGGGTCCAAGTAGCAGAGAGAGAGAGGGGGGAACTCCATTACTACCTCAGCGGGACTGGGAAGAGACTTATCCGAGGCAGGGCTAACAGGACACGGGTTTGTTAACTAAGGCACACCTCCACTCCGCCTTGCATCCGCTTAAAGCCAGCCAAAATGTTACCTGTGAATACATCATTGCTGAACTGTGGACAATGTATTCGTTGGATGCTTTTTTCCAGTAAAGTACCCGGGAAAGAGTGAAATTGTCTTTGTGTCTCTGTATTGCCATCATTGAACTTTCATTCCAGCTAACGCTGCCCTGGAGGTCCAGCTTCACCTGTAGGAAGCTCTACCACCCTTGCTGCAATTCCAATGCCCTCCAGAGGAATGTGGCAGCGCTGGTGATCCCTCACCAGATACTACAGGTGGCGTCACAAACCATTCTAACAAAAACTGTATCTTAAAAGTTACCGACCCCCAGAGCCATGGACTTGGGTGCAGCCACCCGTGATAGCGTCCCCCTGACGCTGTGCCCTATCTCTGAGTACCCCTGCCTGGGCAGGTCATATGACTTTCTTCTGTCTTCACGAACAGGATCCCGTGCCCGGTGTTACCGAGTACTGTGCGCCTTTGAACTGTTTAACCTTGGACTCATCATCAATACATGGCGCTAAAAATGGGTTACCGCCATTTCTACCGGGAATCCCAAGATGGCGACATAGGCATGTGAGATGAAGACATGTGCAGGCTCGGGGGCGTGCCTTAGCCCCTAGAGAAAGGAGGGCCCAGATGGAGGTGCAAAAAGGTTTGGCTGACCCGATGGCCATCAATCAATCAAGAGGGCAGCCCAACAGAAGGGGCCTCGGAGTTGTCGCCCATACAAAGACAGACTGGAAAAGAAGGACAGCGTGGAGAAGGAGCATTGGTACCTGGCAGCATGGTGGCACCCCGGTGGTGTGACATAGTGCGCGAGGTCGAAGAGCAGACCAAGATCGCACGTGGAGACCTGGAAGTGGCCTCCCTCTTGACATTGGAGGAGGACGCTGACTATTGGAGAGACACTTCTGTGAGGCTCCACCAGGATTTGGAGGAAGCCTTGGAGAGGGTGTGCCGACGATGGAGCGCCAAACGGACCTGTGAGCTGAGGAGCATGCAGGACGACCGAGAGGCACGGGAGGCGGCTGTAGCAGCACAAGCGGTCATGGAGTACCACGCCTGTTACCACCTGTTCTGCCACCTGTCCAAACTCGGGTCGCAGGGACTCAGACGGAAGCTCCTGTTGATCCACCGTCACCGTCCCTATCCATAAACTTTAACCCCTGGTAAATAATCTCTTTCCATGTCCGGTCAGGGCCACAGTTCCTGAGCAAACACCACCAAAATAAAGAATGACTGCACCGGCCAGCTGAGTACCCCGACCCTTTCGACCACGACATATATAAGCTTATTTATTCTAATGTGGCCAAATACTGGGAATGAGAAGGGTAGTTCTAGTAGTGGATAACCCCTTTTAATGATGCCACATCCCAAGACTTTAGTTTTTAGGAATGGGCAGACATGTGTCATATACATACTGTATATTTTGTAGATACATATACTGTAATTTTTTATTTAGTCAACGTATCCCTATCAAGCATTATCATAATGCCGCTCTTGTAAATATTTTACTACTTTCTGTGATATAAGTGTGGAGCCCACTGAGACGGGGTACTCGGTACCGGACTGGGTTATCACGGGGGTTATCACGGCGGTCTTGGTCCGGACCGTGTCCCGAGCCCACAAGTAAAAGGGGTTATTTACAGGGATTGTCATGATGCCACCCACGGGTTGTGGTCAGTGAGGGGACCACCGCTGCTGCTTACTGCTGCCAGGAGGATGGATGAGCTCGATGTGGGTCGGGCTGCTCCTGAGAGGGTGTAAAACAGTATAACAGTTCAACATGCAGGGAATTACACACTGGAGACACTGGCAGGGTTCACGGTTCAGTTCACAAACGGCTTCACACAATTAACTCCACAGTTTCCATTAAGTTGTCCCTACTGCAGCCAGATTTTCCTTTTGAGACCCTTCTCTTCCTCAATACCTTCCAGGCTTTCTCCCTCTCTCTTGTTCCCTTGTGTCTGTATGCTGGGTGACTTGGGTTCCTCTTTGGGCTTCTCCTTATGTCCGGGTAGCAAGCTCTGAGCCCTATGTGTCACTGCAGCTCCTGCACAGTGTTAGGAGCTCTGACCTAGAATCAGAGTTCCCCGTCAGTGTGTTTGTGATCCGGCATGTAGCTTCGGTCACCTCAAAGCCGACTCTCTGGTCCCAGCCTAGCCATCCAATGTCTCTATGTTGCAGGGGATCACCAGGCTCTTTCCTACCCGTGTGACTACGGCGTACGTCCGGGGATTCCTTCCTGACAGTCGTCCTCTGCCACCGCTGCCATTTTCCTCCGTCCCAGCTGCATTGGTCCGGTCTCAGTCTTCCCCCTTTCCTTTGTTCCCGGGCTGTGGAGGGGGCTTTCTCTCCAAGGGCTTATACCTCACAGGATTCTGCGCCTCCAATTGTCTCTCTGTCTTGGTCTTTACTTCTCGGCACTTTCCCGCCTACTGACTACTACTTCCTGATGTTCCCCTTTTGTACCCAGTCCATCACCTTGTCTACGTCCCACCCACTGTGACTGGCCCTACTACCCCTTGCCCGCCTAGAGTCCCAGGCTCCAGGTTGGATCTTGTGTCGGTGGGTGTATGTTATGAAGGTGGTTTGTGCAAAACCAGTCTCCACCTGCCTGGCTGCAGTTCCTTCCTGCGGCCACACTGTACGCAGGGGCGCCACAAAAGGATAACATGCAATAATAAAATTATTAATAAAACAATCAACACTATATTAAAATAACAAACAACATGTTTAGGGTCCACAATTGTGATCAGCTGCAGCTTATACTGAAACGTGTGAGATTTAAGCTGCAGATTCAGCTGGTTTCCTTGTTCTTTTTTGGAATGTTCATTTTGTAGATTCAGACTGAAGGCAGCAAAAAAAAGGGACAGAGATGGAAATGGGGAGTAAAAAAAAGTGCGTGCAACAGTCCAGAATATGTGTTAAACCTACATTCCTCAATATACCCTTTACTCTAAAGTGAGCTATACGCTCCTTGCCATTCTCTCAAGCAGCTTCCTCAGGTCATCACTTGGAATGGTTTCCCATCAGTAGGTATGCCTCATCAGGAGCGCATTGCTAGCCTTCAGAAAGAGTTTGCGACCATCAAGTGTGTTTTGCAGAGGCAGAGTGTTGATACAGAGCTCCGCACAGTGCCGAGTCCTACTCCACAACTATTCTAAGCCAGAGTATGACAAGAAACACACAACTTTGGCTGGTTTCACACTTGCGTTGTGTCCATATCAGGACAAAAATGGGTGTATCTGCATCCGTTGCCACATGTGAAAACTGATACAACTTTGTGCAATCGGGAGAAGGTCAAAACGTCGCAGTAATGTGGACCTGCTAAAATACTGATACCAAGGCATGCCCCATATTAAGTATAGGGATACATGCCTGATCAGGAGACTTCAGGATTTGGCTGGATATCGACACAAGACAAAAAAAAGAGGTCAGAAACTAAGAAGGAATCAATCATTACTTTAGTCCATTCATGACCAAAGACGTATAGGTACTTTCTTAGTCATGTTCACACTTTTGCTGTAAGCTCACGCACTTGCATCATTCCCTGCACATGTCGGCCGATATGATCAGCCGACATGTGCAGGTAGCAAGGTCAGGTGGAGAGATACGCCCACACCTGTTAACCCATTAGATCATGTTGTCAAAATATGACAGCTTCATCTAACACTCCACCATCCACGCTATTTGCCACCAATGTGCTGCCGTATTGACTCCTGTCACTGTCATGAGTCAATTCCTGTGAATGCTGGCTGAGCGCCGGTGTTCACATGGGCTGTTCATTATTTCAGTACAGAGACGTACATCAGCATTAGCACAGCTCTGTACTGCAGCAGCGATCGGACTATGCAGTTTTGAGGTACCCTAAGGAAGCAAGTAAAATGTAGTAAAAGTGCCCTAAAATAAAACTATTAAAAAAACAAAACACAGTTTTGCTTTTGCTGCATTCAGAAATGCTCAATCTATCAAAATATAAAGTCAGATAAAATGATCGGTAAACTGTGTGATGGAAAAAAAAGTCAAAAAGCCAAAATTATGTTTTTTTTGGTCACCACATTATAATAAAAAGCAATAATGGGTGATCAAAACATCACATCTACCCAAAAAGGGTGTCATTAGAAACGTCAACTCAAGCCACAAAAAATACGCTGTCACACAGCCCCAGATCCCGAAAAATGAGAATGTTATGGGTCACGGAAAATGGTGCACAAGTGCAATCTTTTTTTTTTTACAAACTTGTGTATTTTTTCCCTCATTTAGATAACAGTAAAAGTATACATGTTTGGTATCTATGTACTCGTACTGACCAAAGGAATCATACTGACAGGTCAGTTTTACCATATAGTGACCATGGTAAATAAAAAAATCCAAAAACCATTATGTACTTGGATTTTTTTCCTATTTTCCAGTACACTATATGGTAAAATGAATCATGTTGTTCAAAAGTACAACTCGTACTGTAACAAAAGCGAGCTCATATATGTCTACACATGGGAAAAGTAAAATGTTATGGCACTTAGAAAAAGGTAAGAGAAAAACGGTAAATCACCCGGGGTAAACGTGTGAAAGCACCATTCCAGTGTTTTTTTTTAAATTCCACCACTGTAGTGGTGCTTTAAAGGGAATCCATCACCAGGTTTATGCCATCCCATCTGAGAGCAGCATAATGTAGAGACAGAGACCCTGATTCCAGCGATGTGTCACTTACTGAGCTGCTTGCTGTCATTTTGATAAAATGACTGTTTTCTCTGTTGCAGATTTAGCAGTCTGCGAATATGCCAGACTACCTGACAGCAGGCCATGGTGACTGCTAATGATAATCTCCAGATGATTAAACAGTGATTTTATCAAAACTACACTGAGCAGCCCAGTAAGTGACACATCGCTGGAATCAGGATCTCGGGTCCTACATTATGCTACTCTCAGATTAGGTTGCAAAAACCTGGTGACAGGTTCCCTTTAAATGTAATCCCCCTGCCTCCGGACGTATACTCACCTTCTGTTGACTTCACCTCTTACCGATCCTGCTCAGTTCCTGTTACATAGGGATGGGAGAATCTACTCGCTACTATTCGGGACTTGCCCGAATAGTAGCGGACTCAGGGACTTGCTACTCGCCGAGTTTCCTTAGGAATTACTCGGGGTAGCGAGTCCCTGTACTTTTGCAGTGTATCTATACAGATACACTACAAAAGTACCCTAAAAGTTAATCTAAGGGGTTAAAAACAATAAACATTCATACTCACCTTCTGTGGGGCCTGTACCTTATGTACCGGGACCGGTACCGAAGACCTCCGGACGTCACAAGACCTCAGATCATCGGGAAAGATGGCTGAAGGACCTGTGAGATTTCAGCCAATCAGCATGCGGCAGAGCGGTCACATGGGTTTGTCACGTGGCCGCACTGCCAGCCAATCAGATTGGCCAGATCGCTCATTGGCTGGCAGTGCGGCCACGTGACAAACCCATGTGACCGCTAGCCGCATGCTGATTAGCTGAAATCTCACAGGTCCTTCAGCCCATCTTCTCCCGGTGATCTGAGGTCTTGTGACGTCCGGAGGTCTTCGGTACCGGTCCCGGTACATAAGGTACAGGCCCCACAAAAGGTGAGTATGAATGTTTATTGTTTTTAACCCCTTAGATTAACTTTTAGGGTACTTTTGTAGTGTATCTGTACAGATACACTGCAAAAGTACAGGTTACTATTCGGACTCGCTGGACTCGCAACGAGTACCGAGTCTCGGACCCGGACTCGTTAGAGTCCAGCGATTCCGAGTATTTCAGGATTTGCCCATCCCTACTATTACACCATCTCGTGCCGGAAGCCAGACGTTACATCCCAAGAACGCAATTCATCTCTATGAGAGCCAGAACAAGACTCTCATAGAGATGTATTGAAAAATGACCTCCGGTCCGCTCCAAGAAACACCGGACCAACTGGAGAGCCAACTGAAGGTAGCAGAGGGTGAGTATAAAACAGGGGGCAAGGGACTTAGATTTAAAGCACCACTACAGCGACGGAATAAAAAAAAATGTAGTGGTGCATTAAGACATGAACGTCAATCAGTCAAGCAACTATAGTACTATTATAGTAGCATATATCTTCCAACGTCTTATGTTAACAGATTTATTCATTTGTTTTCCTCTATTCCCCCATGAGCCATAAATTTCCTTTTTACAATTCCATTAACATACAGGTAGGAACCTGATTTTTTTGCCAGACAAATTGTTTTCAATGACACCATTGATTTTAAAATACATTTCCTGAAAAGTGGGGAAAAAAAGCCCAAGTGTGTTGAAATGATGAAAAACATGTCTTCCACCATGTTTCTTGCATGGCAGGCTGATAGCTTTAATCACATCAATCTAAGTTACATCTTACATTTTGATCGCTTTTTATTACATTTAGGGAGCAGTGGTGGTGATTGAAAAGATCACAATTTTGGCATTTTTTCATATCACTTACCATTTGGGTTAGTAAATTCTTTATTTTGGAATAAGATGGAGGATGGGCTGCTTAGAGTGACAGTAATGCTGCACATCCTCCATCATGTGGAAAAAGCAGGTGACCTACAGCTGCATCTCAATGAATTTGAATATCATCAAAAAAGAGAATTTTGTTTACGTACCGTAAATTCTTTTTTCTTGAATCATCAATGGGAGACCCAGACAATGGGGTTTAGGGCACTGCCCTCCGGAGGCCACACTAGGTACTACAAGAACTGTAGACACCGCCCCCTCCGCTTATAAACCCCTACCGCAGGGAACATCCTCAGTTTGGTCCATAAGCTGCGAGGAGACAACAGAAAAACCACACCCGAAACCTCGGGAAGACACCGTGAACAGACGGTTCAACAACCCGGATAAACTGCCCCAACAGGGGACAGATCAACCGTAACATACAACGGAACACTGGGTGGGTGCTGGGTCTCCCATTGATGATTCAAGAAAAAAGAATTTACGGTACGTAAACAAAATTCTCTTTTTTCTGATCATCATAATGGGAGACCCAGACAATGGGGATGTCCTAAAGCAATACCCCAGGGCGGGAAAAAGTTCCTCAAAAGACGTTTGCATACGCGGTCCCCGTCAAAGGTGGGCAACCGCCGCCTGGAGGACCCGCCTGCCCAAACTTGCATCCGCAGAGGCATGGGCATGCACCATATAGTGCTTAGAGAAGGTGTGCAGGCTAGACCAAGTGGCCGCCTGACACACCTGCAGAGCAGAGGCGCGATGTCGCAAGGCCCAGGAGGCACCGACAGCTCTTGTCGAGTGTGCCTTCAAGCCTACCGGAAGAGGCAAACCAGAAAACCGGTAAGCCTCTTGAATGGGTGCCTTGATCCATCTGGCCAAGGTTGATTTTGACGCCGCTGACCCCTTACAGCGACCTGCCGTCAGTACGAACAAAGAGTCCGAACTCCGGAAGGAGGCAGTTCTGGACACATAAATGCGTACAGCCCGTACGAGGTCCAGAGTGTGGAGGTCGCGCTCAATCTGATGAACAGGAGCGGGACAAAATGATGGGAGCACAATCTCCTGGTTCAAATGAAAAGTGGAAACCACTTTTGGCAGGAATTCCGCCCGCGGGCGCAACACCACTTTGTCTTGGTGAACCACCAGAAAAGGTGACTTGCACGATAGTGCCGCCAGTTCAGAGACCCGTCTCAGGGACGTAATAGCCACCAGAAAGGCCACTTTCTGTGACAAATAAGAAAGAGAGACTTCTCTCAATGGCTCAAAAGGTGGTTTCTGCAAAGCCGCCAAGACCATGTTGAGATCCCAAGGGTCCAGAGGTCGCCTATACGGCGGAACCACTCGAGACACCCCTTGGAGAAATTGACGAACCTTTGGGAGGAGCGCCAAGCGCCTGTCGAACAATACAGACAGCGCTGATACCTGACCCTTCAGAGAACTGAGGGAAAGGCCCAACTCCAAACCTGACTGCAAAAAAGCCAATAGGGTCGGGATCGACAAGGGCCAAGGTACATGTCCCCCAGAGGAGCACCAGGCGAAAAAGACTTTCCACGTTCTGTGGTAAATCTTCCGTGACGTGGGCCGTCTAGCTCTGTTCATGGTGGAAACCACCGCAGGAGAGAAACCCCTGGATGTTAAGAGCCAGGCCTCAAGAGCCATGCAGTCAATCTGAGGGCCCTGGAATTGGGGCGGAAGAAGGGGCCCTGCGCGAGAAGATCTGCGCGGTCTGGAAGAGCCCACCGGTGTCCGCCGGACAGTTGCCACAGATCCGGATACCAGGACCTCCTCGGCCAATCCGGAGCCACTAGAATGGCTGCGTGACATTCTGTTTTGATTTTCCACAGGACCTTGGGCATCAGTGCCAGGGGCGGGAAAACATATGGCAGGTGAAAATCTGACCAACTCAGGACTAGAGCATCTGCCCCCAGAGACTGAGGGTCCCACGATCTCGCCATGTATTGTGGCACCTGATGATTCAGCCGGGAGGCCATCAGATCCACATCCGGGGTCCCCCATCTGATGCAGATGTCCCGGAAGATGTCCGGATGGAGAGACCATTCTCCGGCGTCCATCCCCTGTCGGCTCAGGTAATCTGCCTCCCAATTCTCGACACCTGGGATGTAGACTGCGGAAATCAAGCAGCTGTTGGCTTCCACCCATGATAGAATGCGGTGGACTTCCGCTAGAGCCTGTGCACTCCTGGTTCCTCCTTGGTGATTTATATAGGCGACAGTCGTCGCATTGTCGGACTGAACCCGAATCGGTTGTCCGGATAGAAACACTCGAAAGGCCAGGAGAGCCAGATAGACCGCCCTGAGCTCCAGTACGTTGATCTGCAAAGCCGCCTCTGAACGTGTCCAGAGACCGTGAGCTCTGTGGTGTAAGAACACCGCTCCACAGCCCCTCAGACTGGCGTCGGTGGTCACCACTAACCACGATGGCTTCAGGAAGGATCGTCCCTTCGACAAGTGATTCGGCTGAAGCCACCACTGTAGAGCATCCCTGGTCGGCTGGGAGAGGACCACCAGCTGATTCAGAGAGGACGTCCTCTTGTCCCACCTCTGGAGGATTTCCAGTTGCAGAGGACGGAGGCGAAACTGTGCGAATGGCACCGCCTCTATTGCTGCCACCATGCGTCCCACCAGCTTCATCAATACCCGCAGGGATGAATGAGGTGATCTGAGGAGATCTTGCACTCCTGACTGGATGGCCAGCTGTTTGGCTCGTGGTAGGGACACTAGAGCAGAGTTCGTATGGAAGTCCATGCCCAGATACGTCAGTGACTGGGTTGGAACCAGGGTGGATTTCTGGATGTTGAGAAGCCACCCGAACTGCTCTAGAGACTGCATGGTTGCCTGTAGGCTCCGCTGACACAGGTGTTCCGATGGCGCTCTGACCAGTAGGTCGTCTAAATAAGGGATAACGGCGTGTCCCTGCGCATGCAGTAAGGCCATCATTGATGCCATTACTTTCGTGAACACCCGGGGGGCCGAGGCCAACCCGAAAGGCAGCGCCACGAATTGGAAGTGCTCCTCCCCCACCGCGAATCTCAACCATCGTTGATGAGACGGTGCAATGGGCACGTGAAGGTAAGCGTCGCGGATGTCTATGGACGCTAGGAAGTCGCCCTGCGACACAGCCGCGATCACGGAGCGCAGGGATTCCATGCGGAACTTCCGAACCAACACGTGGCGGTTGAACAGCTTGAGGTCCAGAACCGGGCGGAAGGAGCCGTCCTTCTTCGGGACGATAAAGAGGTTGGAGTAAAAACCCCTGAACCTCTCCCCAGTGGGCACTGGGACCACCACTCCGTCTCTGCGGAGTCCCTCCAACACCAGATAAAAAGCCTGAGCCTTTTCTGGAGATGGGACAGACCGATGGAATCGGTGTGAGGGTTGTGATGACAGCTCTATCCTGTATCCTCTTGAGACTACGTCTCGGACCCACTGATCTTGGATGTGGAGTCGCCATTCGTCTTGAAATAGAGACAGGCGACCCCCAACCTGTGGGGAGGCAGGAAGAGAGAGCGAGTCATGCGGAAGTGGTTTTGGGAGCGGCAGCTGTTGCACCTGCCGACTTCTTCTGGCGACTCTTGGGACGCCACTGCTGAGAAGTCTTGGCCCCACGGTCCGCGCGAGCGGAGGAGGATGACGGCTGTGCGCTGGGACGAAAGGACCACTGTTTAGGGTTCCTCTTCACAGTATACCTAGGCTTAGGTCTGTTCTGTGGAATCTTGGACTCCGACGAGTCTTTGATCAACTTGTCCAGCTCGGCACCAAACAGCCTGTCACCAGAGAAGGGAAGATTCTGCAGAATCTTCTTTGACGTGGCATCTGAGTCCCATAGACGTAGCCACAACAATCTGCGGATCGCTATCGCATTGGCCGAAGCCACAGCTGAGCGAGTGGCAGTCTCCAGAGACGCCGTCCTAGCGTAATCTGCATAGGCTTTTGCCCTCTCTGTACGCGCCAGGACTTCAGAGTTGACACCTGCTCGGTCAGCAATACCATCCAGACAGGATGTGATCGCCTGCAGAGTCCAGACCGCAGCAAAACCCGGGGCAAATGACGACCCCACAGCCTCATAAGACGACTTGGCGAGTTGTTCGACCTGTCTGTCTGTCGCATCCTTCAGTGAGGAGCTATCAGAGGCAGAGAAAAGGGAGCGTGCAGCAATCCTGGTCATGGAAGCGTCCACTTTTGGGGACTGCGACCACTCCTGAAGCACCTCCTGAGGAAAGGGAAAACGGTTGTCCTTGGATTTGCGGACATAACGCCGTCCAGGGTGTACCCTGGGAGCTCTAACCACCCTTTCAAAGTTAGTGTGATCCAAAAAGGAACCACATGGTCTAGCTTCGGGTTGTAACCACTGATAGACCTCCTTCGGGTGAATGGCTGTCTCCTGAGGGGGTAGTCCGAGGCGTAAAGTCCCGTTGATGGAGGACACCAGATCCTCCACCCCTTCAGCTGGTTCAGATACCGACCCGAGAGTTGAACCCCCATCCTCGTCACCGTCAGAGTGACGCTCCTCCTCAGAGAGGATCTGGAGTTCGGGTGAATCCTCCCGGCGAGCCCGCTTAAGGGGTCTCACGGTGGAAGATGGAGACACCCGGGGGTAGTTTGAAGGAGTAGCTGGAGCATCCAGTCTCCTTGTTAGTGCCTCCAGGGATTGCGACATGGAGGATAATTGGGACAACATAGAAGCATTAAACTCGCTTTGTTTTTCCCATGGCCCTGGGATCACCTGAACCTCAGGGTATAGCACCGGAGCTGCTGACTCAGCAGAAACAGCCCGGGCGTCTGGACGTCCGCAATTATTGCAGGACCCATCCACCAGTGTTCCTGTGCATGTAGCGCAGACAGGGGTGGTACTGGCCGCCTTAGCAGCGCCTTTCTTCCCTGAGGACATACCCACGGTAGGGGAATATCAAACAGGAGAAAATTCACCGGAAACCGGTGGCTTACCGACCGCTGCACAGCGGTGGTGAAGGGAGCGGTGTGTGTGTGTGGCCTCCGCGAGGTAAGAAGACCTGGTCTCCCCTGGAGTGCAGCAGAGCAGTCTCCAACGATCCCAGCAGGAAAGTGAGGGGAAAAGATGGCCGCCGCTGTAGAAACAGAAGGCGGGGCCGAAACACGCGGGAAGCACACACACACGCCCATCCAGGTCACATGGGCCGCTCCACATCTCTCTCGGCCGCCATTACAATAATGTAAGCGCCGGAGCCCGCAGCGCGGGAGGTATTAAACATAAATACCCAGGCTTACAGCCAAAAGTCTGAAGCCCACAGCCGCAGCCCCTGTGACACACAGGGCGGTCAGCCAGGGTGACCCCAGCACAGGGTCACCGCCAGAACCGCGGACCCGAAGGCAACGCACGGTCTGAGTGTCATGAACACACTAGTGCCAGACACCGAAGTATCTCAGTGCCGGTCCGGTCTGTAAGCACCATATCATGGGAGGCCTCGGACAGGGGGTTCAGCACCAGTCCGGTCTGTAAGCACCATTTTAGGGAGGCCTCGGACTGGGCTGGCTCTAGTCCGGTCTGTAAGCACCATTTAGGGAGGCCTCGGACAGAGCTGACTCCAGTCCGGTCTGTAAGCACCATTTAGGGAGGCCTCGGACGGAGCGGAGCTGTGCAAGGCTCCAGTCTCCCACTTCCCAGAGCCCCCATGGGGGGATGGGAAGGAGTACGGCAGCGTACCGGGAGACACAGTGTGCCCAGGCACTAGGCCCTCCGGTACCTCGACCTGCGTGTTCCCCGAGGGTTAACAGGGAGACTGCCGGAGATCCCTGACTGGGACCTTCTTTTACCTTGTCTTCATACGCCATCACGTAAGCTGTGAGAATGCAATGAAGTGCAAGCAAAGCGTGTGACACCTCCGAGCACACTAAGTTTAAAACTGAGGATGTTCCCTGCGGTAGGGGTTTATAAGCGGAGGGGGCGGTGTCTACAGTTCTTGTAGTACCTAGTGTGGCCTCCGGAGGGCAGTGCCCTAAACCCCATTGTCTGGGTCTCCCATTATGATGATCAGAAAAAGTTAATTTATTTCAATAATTCAATACATAAAGTGAAACATATATACAGGGTGGGCCATTTATACAGATGCACCTAAATAAAATGGAAATGGTTGGT
Source organism: Allobates femoralis (assembly GCA_033576535.1). Taxonomy (NCBI): domain Eukaryota; kingdom Metazoa; phylum Chordata; class Amphibia; order Anura; family Aromobatidae; genus Allobates; species Allobates femoralis. The sequence goes on from JARQOC010000003.1 coordinate 67,261,640, forward strand.
GATATCAACTTACTATTTGTGGCACATTAGTATATGGGAGGGGGAAAACTTTTCCACATGGGTGGTGACCATGGCGGCCATTTTGAAGTTGGCGATTTTGGATCCAACTTTATTTTTTTCAATGGGAAGAGGGTCATGTGACACATCAAACGTATTGAGAATTTCATAAGAAAACAATGATGTGCTTGGTTTTAATGTAACGTTATTCTTTCATAAGTTATTTACAAGTTTATGACCACTTATAAAATGTGTTCACAGTGCTGCCCATTGTGTTAGATTGTCAATACAACCCTCTTCTCCCACTCTTGACACACTGATAGCAACACCGCAGAAGAAATGCTAGCACAGGCTTCCAGTATCCGTTGTGTCAGATGCTGCACATCTCGTACCTTCACAGCATAGACAATTGCCTTCAGATGAGGATGAGGCAAACGTTTTTGTGAATGGTGAAGTTAACAAACAAAACCAGCGCTATTGGTCTATTTCAAGTGTTCATTTCTCTAAATGTTGATGATTATGGCTTACAGGCAATGAAAACCCAAAGGTCATTATCTCAGAAAATTAAAGTAGGGAGGATGAAGGATCTGAGAGATGAAATATGACCTAATTAGGTATCAGAGGCTTCACCTTGTGTGGTTGTGAGAGTCACAACCACTATAAAAGCAGATCACGGCTGCTGAGGTCCCCAGTGTGGTGCATATAGAGTAGGGATAATGAAGGGTTACAAACCAAGCTGCCGTATTCCAGGAGGCATCAAAGGGTGAATATAATATTGATTTATTAGTGTACACATTTCAGGGCTCCCTGGCCCCTTCCTCAGGACAAATCAATATCATATTGCCATGCTTCTGGGAGACATGAAACGCGTTGACTAATAAATCAATATTATATTCCAATTTGATATCTTTGGGGAGTATGACAGCGCAGTTTTTAACCCTTCATCCTCCATACTTTAATTTTCTGAGACCTTTGGGTTTTCATTGGCTGTTAGTCATAATCATCAACATTAACAAAATGAAGACTTGAAATAGATCCCTCTTTGTGTAATGACTCTATATAATGTATGGGTTTCACTTTATGTATTGAATTACTGAAATAAATTTACTTTTTGATGATATTTTAATTCATTGAGATGCAGCTGTATCTGGAGCTTTCCTAAATTGTCAGTTGGCCATTGAAGGCCTGGATTAGAAAGACGGAGCATGTATTACCAAACTCTTTGTGATTAAGCTTAGCGAGAGGAAGGGTTTAATAGAATGACCAACAGGCATTTGAGAATGCAATACAGAAGTATTCAAATGTATTATTCCCTATTAAAAGTAAGAACAAGTGTAACAAATGCTTAAAAATACTGAAAAGGAAAAAAAAAAATACAAAAAGGCCTTCTCCAAGTTCAAAACCCTTTAATAAGTCAAAGAAAGAAAAACAAGTTATTGCTACATTCATAACAACCTGCAGTAAAGCAATTATTAAGGAATTTAACCTATATGGTAAATATCATAAAAAAATCAAAAAGTGATCAGAACGTTACACCTTGATCCTGTGATCAATCCTCATACTCGCCCTTTTCCATCCCCTCACCCCTTTCTTTGTGCACCGTGATGGTGAGGTGAGCACCACTACATTACAGTCATGCTGGAAGCCAACGTGAACCAATAAATTAGTCCAGTCACTACTTTGTAGTTCATTGTATCAATCTCTTTTTATTAAAGTATTAGAACAGTAAAATTGCAAACATAAGAGGTCAGGCAATAATAAAGTAGTATTACAGGGACAACACATATATCCTGCAAACATGAATCATACAAAGACGAATGTAATAGCAGTACCAGTCAGGTTGTGGAGACACACGATTAGATGTACTGGTACAAGTAATTAGCAACTCGGTGGTGCCGTACCAGTAAAGTCATAACATAGTGTCCTCCAGCCTAAGGGGCTGGTATGACCATCCCATTATAGGGGATAGGGAGAAAGTAGGGGAAAGGGGGAAGAGGAGAGGGAATGAGAAAAGAGGAGCAGAGAGCAGAATGAAAGAGCATGGAAGATAACAACCTCCTATTACTGCCTAAAGGTACCGTCACACGCCGCCATATCGCCGGCGAGATGACTGGCAATTCCCGAATTCGGTGATGTGGAAACCACATCGCATGTGCGTAGTGGCGTGCGACTGGGCGATAGCGGCGTACGCAACGATCCTGAAATCAATCCCGTAGGCTTGGTTTGAAGGTGTTTATTTGCGCTGCATCTGCGGCGATTGGTGGGTGATACTGCGTTCCGATTGGCTGGCCATGTCCGTGGCGCCTTATTTGAAGACCCGTGCGTTCACGCAAGGCTGACCTATGGGAACGCAGTTCCGTCCACCAATCGCAGTGATAGGGACGCGGTGAAACACACTCTAGCAAGTTCCTATCAAAACAGTATGCCCACATCGCTGCTACGATTGTGGCGTGTGACGTGGCGATGTGTGAAGGGAAGATGGCTTCCGGTCTCCTGCAGGCGATTTCCGGAACGCAAGATCAATACGTGTGACAGCTCCACAGCGATCAGAAAAAAGTGACCAAAACGTGCGCGCTCACGTCAAATCGCTGGCGATATGGAAGCCATATGGCGGCGTGTGACGGTACCTTTAGAGGAGGCGAAATCTCTTGGGGGAATCACCATGGCAAAAACGAAACCCAGCTGCTCAGGGGCCTAAACCCCAGAGAACCAGTCTAGAAACCTGGGGGAATCCCTAAAAAGGATCCACTCTCTCCAGGTAGAGATAAACGGCTCGGAGCAGCCAGAGGAGTCTGCTGAGAGTTCTTCAATTCTGCATAACTCGACCATCTCAAGGTACCAGTCTGTAAGTGAAGGGGCATGGGGGACTTCAAAAATCTTGATATAACCGCCCTTGCAGCCATCAGGCAGAATCTAAGGATACCCTTCTTACAGGATTGGAGAGAATCAGGGAGAATCGACAGTAGTGCCACCTCAGGACTGCCCAACAATCTCTGGCCTGTGATGATATTATAACTCTCAAAAACTTGTGCCCAAAATTGCTCGATCTGTTCACATCCCGACCCGATATGGAGCGCAGTACCAACCTCAGAGTTACACCGCTAGCAAGTCTCGGTAACCTGGGGGAAAATTTGTTAGTATTTTATAACTCTTCTCTTGCGTCGCACAAGAGGATCCGGATCGGCATTCTGGAAGCAATAGTTTGTATAATGGATGAGTATTTTGATCATTTCATCTAAATTGCTAAAAATGTATTAACTTCTGAGATGTTATTGGGTTGCAATGGCAAGGGGGGTAAACATAGATATAATACGTGAGACATCAAAAAGTCCCATTCTCAACATCAGTAGCCTCTATCCTTTCAATAAAATGGTTACATCATGAAGACAATCCGCTAATCTCTCTTCAATCATTTATGTAACGCAATACCAGGAGGGCAAGTGTCCAAGGAGTGGACACACTGGACCACAGGGGGTAACCAGGCCTACCCAGACAAGGGGAAGTCAACTAACTTTTTTAATATTGCACAATAAACCATTACATTTTAAGGAGAAGTGTGCCACAGGATTTCTTCCTCTTCATTGAATATCTTTGCTCAGAGCTGTGCTTCCCTGGGTGAGCAGCGTTATCCGCGTTTCATGGAGACAAGAGTCCTCTAAAGAAGTGGTGGGTGAATTCAGGCCGAAGACAATGCTAAGTGTATGTGAATTTTTCCTTTTACTTGAATGTTATTATTAATTTGCCTAAAGAGTTTAAGGTGGCTTGTCCTTGCATGTTTTTGCTTTGAACACTGACTAAATTAGACCAACCAAGTCCTTTTTGCCATCTTCTTCTAGATCTCTATGTGTCGTTATAACTAAAGTATGGCCAAGTGTGGCGCCCCTGCGGTCCAGCTGCTACAGTGCTTTCGTCCCTATATGTCTGGAGGTAACTGGAGCTCCCTACAGTAAGTACCCAACACATCCACACACAGCCTGATCCCTGACCAGAAGGAGGAGCACGAGTACCTAGGAGTGTTTAATCCTTCTGGCTGTTGTGAGGGTTTAGGGTATGTGCACATATGCCGGGTTAGGGTCGGTTTAGCTGTGTAAACCGCCGGTCGGTTTCCATGGGTTTTATGTAAATTTATGTTAATCCAAAAGCGGCTTTTGGGTTAACATTAAAACCTATGGAAACCGACACCCGGTGTGCACACACCGGCGGTTTACACATGCTCATCTGTTGCTAAACCGCTGGGTTCCCAGCGGGTTAGCAACGAATGTTCATGTTCTATAAACCGGCCGGTTCTGCAGCGGCTGCAAGCAGAATCATGTGCTGCTTCCAGCCGCTGCATAACCGCCGCCGCTAACCCGCTGTGCACCCGCCCGTCACCCGCCGCACATACCCGCCAGGAAGCCGGTGTACGGCTGCAGAGCTTCCTGGCGGGTCCGCCCAGCCGCCCACCGGCACAAAGCCGGCAAATGTGCACATACCCTTAGAGAGAAGAGAGTGTGTATAAGGGAAGGGGAGAGAACGAATGAGGAGACAAGAGGTCTAGAGCTGGAGCTGCAGGAAGCACAACCCAAGACATGCTGAAAACACCAGTGCTCTAGGTCGTCTAGGAGTTACAGATCCTGGAGGTAGAAACTGGAGACCAAGAGACGGCAGACCTGCTGGAGCACAGCAATACAAAGAGCTCAGATCTGTGAAGGTTAGGACAGAATCACTTGTAAGGTTCACTTTGCCTGTGACCCGCCCAGGGGTCTATGGGGACTCAGGTATCCGGGTGTTAGCTGTAATGGGGATGTCACTGGTAGCCTGCCCGGACCTGTACCCTGGGGTCACTTGGAAAAAGGGGAAAAATAATAAAATGAGTTCTTGTGACGCCACCTGTGGTGTCTGATGATGGCACCAGCACTGCCGCAGGTCTCCGGGGATGATGATAGGGCAGCTGGATAGTATAGCTCCCACAGGCAGAACTGGGTCCCCGGGTTATGATGAGATGGATAGGGCTTTTGCACAGGGCACAAGGAGGTGGCTCTGCAGGTCGAGATACTGGAACAGTCTATGTGCAGGGCAGGAGGAGGGAAGGACAAACTGACACACACACTGTGGATCGTTTCTGTACTTTTACTGATGGAATTGCAGGCACGGTCCAGGGTACACTCCGGTGGTCGTGTAACACTTCTGGATCTACACAGTGAGTGGGGTGTAAGGCCTCCTTGTCCCTTTTCCCTTGGTGAAGCCTCAGTCCTGTATAAAACTAGGCCTCCTCTGTGTCTCTGTCACCTGCGTTGTGTGGGGGGAAACCTTCGCTTGGTCTACCGCTATTACTTCTCCTGCGGTGCATGGCTCTCTTCTTGGTTGCTGTGCAGGTGTCCGGGAGACTGGAGTCTCCTGCGGTGAACTGGAATTTCTGCTGGGCTAGATGCTCTCCTGGTGTCTGGGATGCTTTCTGGGGTGAACCGGAATGGCTCCTCTGCCCCCAGTCTGCAGTCACTTCGTTCCTCTCACCTTGCCCTAGGCCTCACTCTTAGGTCCCTGCACTGGCTAAGCAGAGTAACTGGTCTGTTGTCAACTGGCTCGGGCCTAGCACGGCTCCGACACACCAGGAGGACGTCTTCACAGTTCTCCTAGCGACTGCACACTCTAACTAACTCCGCCTCCAGCATCGGTATTTATAGGGGATCTTGCTTAAGACAGCAAATGGAGCTCCCCCTACAGGTCTGGGGTAGAAGATGTTGCATGTGTATGGGTACCGACTGTGGAAATCCATCCATGTTTTGGGTGAGTCTGTGGCTACCTGTAATGGCAGGGTGCCACACCTGCTTAGCTGGAGAAACTACTCAGAAAGAAGTGAGGACAGGATAGCCCCCAGGCACCCGAGACTCCAATCATACAGACAACGGCAGGAAGGCATTTTTTCCTATTTGGTGGAGCGGACTCTACATTCTTCCAGACTGACCAGACCTTGGACTTGGTGAACAGTACGCTGGACCTGGGACTAATATTTTTCAAGTGAATGTAAAAGACTTCATTACTGCCTGCTTGCCTCTGCTGCACCTCTTCACTTCTCACTACACCACCTCTACTATAACCTCTCATCATCATCACCTTCATTATACTACACCCCAGGGGTCTGCCCTTGCTGAGGAGGGTATAATACCTAGCTGCTACAACACCTATCCACTGGGAGTACTTAAATGCAGCACCGTCTATCTCTGGCTGGACACCTCAGCTGGCGTCACAAACATTTCTCCCCTGTAAATACTCCCATTTCCTTGTGTGGTTAGGGCCACAGCTGTTGGGTATCCCCATCATGAACATTATAACCCTGGCCCAGGTAGCTGAGTATCCCGGCCCTTGCGACTGTGACACGAGCACAACAACACCATTACTTTGCAGCATAATTGGGTCCTACACTCAGTGCGTTCTCAGTCTGCATACCGCGTTACTCCATTCATGTGTTACTTGGCTTTTGTGCGCCTTCTTCTTGTCTGTAAGTGATCTTTCTCTTTGGTTTTCCGAGGCATTGCAATCCAACACATTGTTTTCTTTCAATAACAAGATACTGTTTCACCGCGGTCGAGGAGCTCAATCGTAAGGAGACATTCCTAGAAAGAAAACTATTTCCAATAGCACAGATCTATGGGTAGAGGGTATGTAATACCAAATTCGGAGTCGGCATACATCTGTCACTGCTGATAGGATTATTGACCATCAAGAATGAGCCAACACAGTAACATTTCCCCAAATAGTAACCCATACATTGAGTGATCGTTCAGCCGACAGCTGTCTTTTCTTACCCCCCAAACACACTATTGCTAGACTTAACCAAACTCTCCTTTATTTTCTATGAGTGGTCCTCTGCCAGAATAATCAGACAGAGGCTTTTCTCTCTACTGGAGAATCAGCCGTTGATATTCCAACTCCCGGATTCTTCTCTTGACCATGTCGGAGTCAGTAATCCTCTGTACACATTAGACAGATGGCTGATACCAGCGAGCTCGGCTAACTTAAGTCTAAGGCTATATTCTCATTGTGTTTTAGCCCATGGTCAGTGACTGTAATGATGCAGATGGAGTCACTGTGTGCTCTGTTGGACATCATTTTCCATCGTATATACCTATCTGAGGCACCAAAACAGTCATCCATGTCTGCTGATCTGCCTCAAATAGACGTATGCAGCCAAACCAGATGTCTTCATGAACACACAGTAACCATATCTCCATCATTACAATGGCCAGATTAGGGCATACACCGAAATTCCATCTTGCAGAGCTTCAGACTATTAAGCACTCACTAGGGGCTGTGGATCTCTAGGCCCAAGGTCCAAGTGGGCACTTGGGAGTCGGTGCAGCAGATGGATGAGACATGAGGGATACAAATAGCAGAGGGTCCAGAGTCCGCAGGCAGAAAGGAGACCATAGTAGACTGGCAGCTGAGATACTGGAAACTACAGGCAGGCAGAAAATGTCCCAGAGACTGTAGACAGATAGCTGAGACACTGGAAGTCACAGGCAGGCAGATTTCTGTAAGACCACAAGCAGACAGCTGAGATATTGAAAACTGCTTGCATACAGGCAGGAAATGTCTCGGAGACCGCAGACAGGTAATGATCGGGTTGCGATACACAGAAAAACTAAAAGTATTAGGAACACAGAAGGCTGAATACCAAGATCACTATGGGGCCACTTTCTGGTGTGGGATCACTATGGGGCCACTTTCTGGTGTGGGATCACTATGGGGGCACTCTCTGGTGTGGGGTCACTTTGGGGCCACTTTCTGGTGTGGGATGACTATGGGGGTACTCTCTGGTGTGGGATCACTATGGGGGCACTCTGTGTGAATGGATCACTATGGGGCACTCTCTGGTGTGGGATCACTATGGGCCACTTTCTGGTGTGGGATCACTATGGGGGCACTCTCTGGTGTGGGATCACTATGGGGGCACTCTCTGTGAAGGGATCACTATGGGGGCACTCTCTGGTGTGGGATCACTATGGGGGCACTCTGGTGTCGGGTCACTATCTCTGTGATGGGATCACTATGGGGGCACTCTCTGTGAAGGGATCACTATGGGGGCACTTTCTGTTGTGGATCACTATGGGGGCACACTCTGGCGTGTGTGGGGGAACTCTTTGTGGTGGGATCACTATGGGGGCACTCTCTGTGGTGGGATCACTATGGGGGCTCGCTCTGTGAAGGGATCACTATGGGGGCACTCTCTGTGAAGGGATCACTATGGGGGCACTATCTGGTGTCAGGCCACTATCTCTGTGATGGGATCACTATGGGGGCACTCTCTGTGGTAGGATCACTATGGGGGCACTCTCTGTGGTGGGATCACTATGGGGGCACTCTCTGTGGTGGGATCACTATGGGGGCACTCTCTGTGGTGGGATCACTATGAGGGCACTGTCTGTGATGGGATCACTATGGGGGCACTCTCTGTGAAAGGATCACTATGGGGGCATTCTCTGTGGTGGGGTCACTATGGGGCACTCTCTGTGAAAGCATCACTATGGGAGCACTCTCTGTGATGGGATCACTATGGGGGCACTCTCTGTGGTGGGATCACTATGGGGGCACTCTCTGTGGTGGGATCACTATGGGGGCACTCTCTGTGGTGGTATCACTGTGGGGGCACTCTCCGTGGTGGGATCACTATGGGGGCACTCTCCGTGGTGGGATCACTATGGGGGCACTCTTTGTGGTGGGGTCACTATGGGGGCACTCTCTGTGGTGGGTCACTATGGGGGCACTCTCTGTGGTGGGGTCACTATGGGGGCACTCTCTGTGAAAGCATCACTATGGGGGCACTCTCTGTGGTGGGGATCACTATGGGGGATCACTACCTCTGTGGTGGGATCACTATGGGGGCACTCTCTGTGGTGGGATCACTATGGGGGCACTCTCTGTGAAATGATCACTATGGGGCACTCTCTGTGGTGGGATCACTATGGGGGCACTCTCTGTGGTGGGATCACTATGGGGGCACTCTCTGTGGTGGGATCACTATGGGGGCACTCTCTGTGGTGGGATCACTATGGGGCACTCTCTGTGGTGGGATCACTGTGGGGCACTCTCTGTGGTGGATCACTATGGGGCACTCTCTGTGGTGGGATCACTATGGGGGCACTCTCTGTGTGGGATCCCTATGGGGCACTCTCTGTGAAATGATCACTATGAGGGCACTCTCTGTGGTGGGATCACTATGGGGGCACTCTCTGTGAAAGCATCACTATGGGGGCACTCTCTGTGGTGGGATCACTATGGGGGCACTCTCTGTGGTGGGATCACTATGGGGCACTCTCTGTGGTGGGATCACTGTGGGGGCACTCTCTGTGGTGGGATCACTATGGGGGCACTCTCCATGGTGGGATCACTATGGGGGCACTCTCTGTGTGGGATCACTATGGGGTCACTCTCTGTGGTGGGATCACTATGGGGGCACTCTCTGTGGTGGGATCACTATGGGGGCACTCTCTGTGGAATGATCACTATGGGGCACTCTCTGTGGTGGGATCACTATGGGGGCACTCTCTGTGGTGGGATCACTATGGGGGCACTCTCTGTGGTGGGATCACTATGGGGGCACTCTCTGTGGTGGGATCACTATGGGGGCACTCTCTGTGGTGGGATCACTGTGGGGCACTCTCTGTGGGTGGGATCACTATGGGGCACTCTCTGTGGTGGGATCACTATGGGGGCACTCTCTGTGAAATGATCACTATGAGGGCACTCTCTGTGGTGGGATCACTATGGGGGCACTCTCTGTGAAAGCATCACTATGGGGGCACTCTCTGTGGTGGGATCACTATGGGGGCACTCTCTGTGGTGGGATCACTATGGGGGCACTCTCTGTGGTGGGATCACTGTGGGGGCACTCTCTGTGGTGGGATCACTATGGGGGCACTCTCTGTGGTGGGATCACTATGGGGCACTCTCTGTGGTGGGATCACTATGGGGGCACTCTCTGTGGTGGGATCACTGTGGGGGCACTCTCTGTGGTGGGATCACTATGGGGGCACTCTCTGTGGTGGGATCACTATGGGGGCACTCTCCGTGGTGGGATCACTATGGGGTCACTCTCTGTGGTGGGATCACTATGGGGGCACTCTCTGTGAATATGATCACTATGGGGGCACTCTCTGTGGTGGGATCACTATGGGGGCACTCTCTGTGGTGGGATCACTATGGGGGCACTCTCTGTGGTGGGATCACTATGGGGGCACTCTCTGTGGTGGGATCACTATGGGGGCACTCTCTGTGGTGGGATCACTGTGGGGGCACTCTCTGTGGTGGGATCACTATGGGGGCACTCTCTGTGGTGGGATCACTATGGGGGCACTCTCTGTGGTGGGATCACTATGGGGGACACTCTCTGTGGTGGGATCACTATGGGGGCACTCTCTGTGAAATGATCACTATGGGGCACTCTCTGTGGTGGGATCACTATGGGGGCACTCTCTGTGAAAGCATCACTATGGGGGCACTCTCTGTGGTGGGATCACTATGGGGGCACTCGCTTTGGTGGGATCACTATGGGGGCACTCTCTGTGGTGGGATCACTGTGGGGGCACTCTCTGTGGTGGGATCACTATGGGGGCACTCTCCGTGGTGGGATCACTATGGGGGCACTCTCTGTGGTGGGATCACTATGGGGGCACTCTCTGTGGTGGGATCACTGTGGGGGCACTCTCTGTGGTGGGATCACTATGGGGGCACTCTCTGTGGTGGGATCACTATGGGGGCACTCTCCGTGGTGGGATCACTATGGGGCACTCTCTGTGGTGGGATCACTGTGGGGGCACTCTCTGTGGTGGGATCACTATGGGGGCACTCTCTGTGGTGGGATCACTATGGGGGCACTCTCTGTGGTGGGATCACTATGGGGGCACTCTCTGTGGTGGGATCACTGTGGGGGCACTCTCTGTGGTGGGATCACTGTGGGGGCACTCTCTGTGGTGGGATCACTATGGGGGCACACTCTGTGGTGGGATCACTATGGGGGCACTCTCTTGTGTGGGGTCACTATGGGGGCACTCTCTGTGGTGGGGTCACTATGGGGGCACTCTCTGTGGTGGGATCACTATGGGGTCACTCTCTGTGGTGGGATCACTATGGGGGCACTCTCTGTGGTGGGATCACTATGGGGCACTCTCTGTGAAATGATCACTATGGGGGCACTCTCTGTGGTGGGATCACTATGGGGGCACTCTCTGTGGTGGGATCACTATGGGGGCACTCTCTGTGGTGGGATCACTATGGGGGCACTCTCTGTGGTGGGATCACTATGGGGGCACTCTCTGTGGTGGGATCACTATGGGGGCACTCTCTGTGGTGGGATCACTATGGGGGGCACTCTCTGTGGTGGGATCACTATGGGGGCACTCTCTGGTGTCGGGTCACTATCTCTGTGATGGGATAACTATGGGGGCACTCTGTCCTGGGATGTGTATGTGGAGTGTCCCTAATCCTGTCCCCTCCTGTCAGTATCCCTCCGCTCCTATCCCTGACACCTGTGTCCCTGGCCTCGCACGCGACTGCACTGACTGGCCGGGATCCTTTCATCCTATCAGGCAGGGAGCCGAGGCCCCGCCCAGTTCGGTTACCTTGGTAACTGCAGGACGCTGGACGCTTTTTAGCCGTCACTTCCGGACACGTGACATTGCAACATGGCGGCGACATTAGAAAACAGAGTGGAGCAGGACCTGAGAGCCCGCCGTGTTCACCGGCAGGAGGAGGCAGAGGACGAGGCTGGAGAGGCCGGTGAGTAGGAGAGGACATGCTGCGACTTATAGTTCTTCATTATTTATCAGTGGCAGGAGTGAGAAGCTGCACGTGTGAGCTGCTCAGTCATCATAATGGCTCCTTCCTTCTAGACTGGCTGTTGTAGTCTGCTCCACCCCCCCTCCCATAGGTGTGGGCCTCCCTTCCTCCTCCCCCCCCCCCCCCCCCCTCCCATAGGTGTGGGCCTCCCTTCCTCCTCCTCCCCCCCCCCCCCCTCCCATAGTGTGGGCCTCCCTTCCTCCTCCCCCCCCCCCCCCCCCTCCCATAGGTGTGGGCCTCCCTTCCTCCTTCCCCCCCCCCCCCTCCCATAGGTGTGGGCCTCCCTTCCTCCTCCCCCCCCCCCCCCTCCCATAGGTGTGGGCCTCCCTTCCTCCTCCCCCCCCCCCCCCTCCCCATAGGTGTGGGCCTCCCTTCCTCCTCCCCCCCCCCCCCCTCCCATAGGTGTGGGCCTCCCTTCCTCCCCCCCCCCCCCTCCCATAGGTGTGGGCCTCCCTTCCTCCTCCCCCCCCCCCCCTCCCATAGGTGTGGGCCTCCTTCCTCCCCCCCCCCCTCCCATAGGTGTGGCCTCCCTTCCTCCCCCCCCCCCCCCCTCCCATAGGTGTGGGCCTCCCTTCCTCCCCCCCCCCCTCCCATAGGTGTGGCCTCCCTTCCTCCCCCCCCCCCCTCCCATAGGTGTGCGCCTCCCTCGTCCTCCCCCCCCTCCCATAGGTGTGCCGCCTCCCGTGTCCGTCCCCCCCCTCCCATAGGTGTGCGCCTCCCGTGTCCGTCCCCCCCCTCCCATAGGTGTGCGCCTCCCGTGTCCGTCCCCCCCCTCCCATAGGTGTGCGCCTCCCGTGTCCGTCCCCCCCCTCCCATAGGTGTGCGCCCTCCCAGTGTCCCGTCCCCCCCCTCCCATAGGTGTGCGCCTCCCGTGTCCGTCCCCCCCCTCCCATAGGTGTGCGCCTCCCGTGTCCGTCCCCCCCCTCCCATAGGTGTGCGCCTCCCGTGTCCGTCCCCCCCCTCCCATAGGTGTGCGCCTCCCGTGTCCGTCCCCCCCCTCCCATAGGTGTGCGCCTCCCGTGTCCGTCCCCCCCCTCCCATAGGTGTGCGCCTCCCGTTTCCCGTCCCCCCCCTCCCATAGGTGTGCGCCTCCCGTGTCCGTCCCCCCCCCTCCCATAGGTGTGCGCCCCCTCCTCCCCCCCTCCCATAGGTGTGCGCCTCCCGTTCCGTCCCCCCCCTCCCATAGGTGTGCGCCTCCCGTCCTTCCCGTCCCCCCCCTCCCATAGGTGTGCGCCTCCCGTCCTTCCCGTCCCCCCCTCCCATAGGTGTGCGCCTCCCGTCCTTCCCGTCCCCCCCCTCCCATAGGTGTGCGCCTCCCGTCCTTCCCGTCCCCCCCCTCCCATAGGTGTGCGCCTCCCGTCCTTCCCGTCCCCCCCCTCCCATAGGTGTGCGCCTCCCGTCCTTCCCGTCCCCCCCCTCCCATAGGTGTGCGCCTCCCGTCCTTCCCGTCCCCCCCCTCCCATAGGTGTGCGCCTCCCGTCCTTCCCGTCCCCCCCCTCCCATAGGTGTGCGCCTCCCGTCCTTCCCGTCCCCCCCCTCCCATAGGTGTGCGCCTCCCCTTCGTCCTCCCGTCCCCCCCCCCCCCTCCCATAGGTGTGCGCCTCCCGTCCTTCCCGTCCCCCCCCTCCCATAGGTGTGCGCCTCCCGTCCTTCCCGTCCCCCCCCTCCCATAGGTGTGCGCCTCCCGTCCTTCCCGTCCCCCCCCTCCCATAGGTGTGCGCCTCCCGTCCTTCCCGTCCCCCCCCTCCCATAGGTGTGCGCCTCCCGTCCTTCCGTCCCCCCCCTCCCATAGGTGTGCGCCTCCCGTCCTTCCCGTCCCCCCCCTCCCATAGGTGTGCGCCTCCCGTCCTTCCCGTCCCCCCCCTCCCATAGGTGTGCGCCTCCCGTCCTTCCCGTCCCCCCCCCTCCCATAGGTGTGCGCCTCCCGTCCTCCCCCCCCCCTCCATAGGTGTGGCCTCCCGTCCTCCCGTCCCCCCCCTCCCATAGGTGTGCGCCTCCCGTCCTCCGTCCCCCCCTCCCATAGGTGTGCGCCTCCCGTCCTCCCGCCCCCCCCCTCCCATAGGTGTGCGCCTCCGTCCCCTCCTTCCTCCGTCCCCCCCCCTCCCATAGGTGTGCGCCTCCCGTCCCCCCCCCTCCCATAGGTGTGCGCCTCCCGTCCCCCCCCCCCCCATAGGTGTGCGCCTCCCGTCCCCCCCCCTCCCATAGGTGTGCGCCTCCCGTCGTCCCCCCCCCTCCCATAGGTGTGCGCCTCCCGTCCCCCCCCCTCCCATAGGTGTGCGCCTCCCGTCCCCCCCCCCCTCCCATAGGTGTGCGCCTCCCGTCCCCCCCCCTCCCATAGGTGTGCGCCTCCCGTCCCCCCCCCTCCCATAGGTGTGCGCCTCCCGTCCCCCCCCCCCCATAGGTGTGCGCCTCCCGTCCCCCCCCCCCTCCATAGGTGTGCGCCTCCCGTCCCCCCCCCCCCTCCCATAGGTGTGCGCCTCCCGTCCCCCCCTCCACCCGTCCCCCCCCCCATAGGTGTGCGCCTCCCGTCCCCCCCCCCCTCCCATAGGTGTGCGCCTCCCGTCCCCCCCCCCTCCCATAGGTGTGCGCGCCTCCCGTCCCCTCCCCCCCCCTCCCATAGGTGTGCGCCTCCCGTCCCCCCCCCCTCCCATAGGTGTGCGCCTCCCGTCCCCCCCCCCCTCCCATAGGTGTGCGCCTCCGTCCCCCCCTCCCATAGGTGTGCGCCTCCCGTCCTCCCCCCTCCCATAGGTGTGCGCCTCCCGTCCTTCCCCCTCCCATAGGGTGCCCTCCTCCCCCCTCATAGGTGTGCGCCTCCCGTCCTTCCCCCCTCCCATAGGTGTGCGCCTCCCGTCCTTCCCCCTCCCATAGGTGTGCGCCTCCCGTCCTTCCCCCCTCCCATAGGTGTGCGCCTCCCGTCCTTCCCCTCTGTCCTCCCTCTCCCCCCTCCCATAGGTGTGCGCCTCCCGTCCTTCCTCTCCCCCCTCCCATAGGTGTGCGCCTCCCGTCCTTCCCTCTCTCCCCCTCTCCCCTCCATAGGTTGCGCTCCTCTCCCTCTCCCCCCTCCATAGGTGTGCGCCTCCCGTCCTTCCCCTCTCCCCCCTCCCATAGGTGTGCGCCTCCCGTCCTTCCCCTCTCCCCCCTCCCACAGATTTTTCACAGTTCCAACTTGTCAACAGGCCTTGTGGAGGGGCAGAGCTATCCATACATACACACCACATACATCCATGAAGGGGTGGTGTTGGAAGGCAGGTGAATTGTGCAGGGGTGAGGCTATGACACTCACTACCTTGATACATTAGATTGTCCATATTATAGCTGCATTTTCTGTCTGACGAGCGCTGTCATGGGTGTGTATAATGCTGCAGTTTTCTAAAGTGTCATGTGACTTGAATCATTTTAATCCTTTTCTGCCCCAGCTATCCCTATAATTATTATTATAGAGCCATTAATTCCATAGCACTTTACATGTGTAAAGGGAAATGCATTCAAGTAGAATAAATATCAACAACACAAGGCACAGACAGGTACAGGAGGAGAGAAGACCCTGCTCACGAGGGCTCACAGTCTACAAGGGATGGGTGAGGATATATTATCAGGGGGTAGAGTTAGTCGTGCGGTGGTTTGGTAGACTGAGGATCACTGCAGGTTGTAGGCTTGTTGGAAGAGGAGGGTCTTCAGGTTCCATTTGAAGGTTTCCATAGTAGGTGAGAGTCTGATGTGTTTGGGTAGAGATTTCCAGACTATGGAGGATGAATGGGAGAAATCTTGTATGTGGTTGTGGTAAGTGGAGAGAAGGGGGGAGGAGAGAAGGAGATTTTGAGAGGTTCAGATGTTGCGTTAAGGCGAGACCATGTCACAGATGTATGGAGGAGACAGATTGTAGATGCCTTGTATGTCATGGTTGGGTTTTGAACTGGATCCTCTGGGCAGTGGAAAGCCAGTGAAGGTGTAGGCAGAGAGGAGAGGGCAGGGGGTAGTGGGGAGACAGGTGGATTAGTTGTTGGGTAGCAAAGTTTAGGATAGATTGTAGGGGTGTGAGTGCTAGATGGGAGACTACAGAGCAGTAGGTTGCAATAGTCGAGGCGGGAGATGAGGAGGGCACGCACGAATGTTTTTGCAGCTTCTTGGTTAAAGAATATATGAAAAATAAACCTGACAAACAGATCCTTCACTCAATGGGGAGAAAAAGATCTTGCCCATTTTTGTTTTTGCTGATTTGAGCAGTCTTTGAATTAAGCCTTATTGGAGTGAAAAATCCTGAAATCAGAGAATTGTCTTGAATTGCTCAGACTTTCCCATTCTTGTGTCTTCTGTAGACAAAAAGAAGAAAGAGGAGAAGCTTCTGCCCAGATTTAATGGCCACTCTATGTTCTGGATTCTGGCTGCGGTGGCGGTGACTTACTACTCGGACTTCTTTCCAGTTGTTCACTCGACTCTACATGAAGGCTGGTATGAGATTGTCACTGCACCCCGGTCATTCAGCTACATTATAAATGAGATCATTTTGGACTGTGGAGCTGTTCAGAAGGGATTGGACAATTGCTTTAATATGACGGCTTCTATAGTGATCGGCGTCCATGGAACTGAGCGAATTCCAAAGGGAATATAAAGTCTTTATTAACACATGGTGGCTGCGTTGAAGGGGTTGTCAGTGTACTGGGAGCTAAAAATCTTTTTTTTATTCTGTAGATTATTATTTTTTTTTTTTGTCTTTCTTTAAATATTTTGCCTTTGAATAATTCTGGCTCTTTGTTTCCTGCAGATTCAGAATTGATTCAGCTGAGAAGAGCTCAGAAAGACAGATAAGAAACGTGCACACACAAAGTATTTGGCTTAGCTTAGTTTAGGGGTTCAGCTCATTGGGGAGGGGGGTGAAACAACTGATTTGGGCCCCCAACAAGGTAACCATGTGTACAACTATGGTAGTATAAGACAGGGGTGGAGAACTCGAGGCCCACCAACAGGTCATGTTTTGAGGATTTCCTTAGTATTGCACAAGTTACAATATAATCACCTGTACTATGGACGATTCCTATCCCTGTGAAATGTCAAGGAAATCCTGACAAGCTGCACTGTTGATGGCTCTCGAGGCCTGGAGTTCCCCACCCCTGGTATAGGGGAACCTAAGCTGATGACTATGCTGTTACTGAAAATCGCTGTACACAGATTAACACAGATATCACCGCCGTTTGGTGACTGTGGGAGGAGGGGTCTAATCATGGGGCCTAATAGCAAAAGTTATAATTGCCCCCCCCAAAAAAGTAATTCTCCAATTGAATCCCCAGAATGCCAGTTTATTGTGCCCATAAAGTGCGATGCCAACAAAAGTGCCCCAGAAAGACTGTTTGATTCCCCTATTATGAACTCCTCCACGGCCACAATATGGTGACTACTGTACCCACCCTCAACTGCCCCAGCATGGTATGATGACCCCAACACGGTATGATCCTCCACAAAGCCCTCTGTGCACTATAATGGCCCAAACACAGTCCACAATTAGCCCTGCATGTATTATAATGGTCTGCACATTGCCCTCCATATAGTTTAACCCCTTCCCGACATAGGACGTTGTGCAACGTCCTGTGTTTCTGCCCGTTCCCGACACAGGACGTTGCACAACGTCCTGGCGTGTTTGCGCTGGTACAGCTCCGTTGTTTTGTTTAGAAAAAAAACACCGGAGCTGCACGTAGCTAGGGACATGCTCACCGCCCCCCCCCCCCCGATCTCATTGGTGCAAGCGTCGCGACGCTTGCTGTCCAATGACATCTGGAGGGGCGATGTGACCTGTCTATGCCCTCCCTCCTCAGCCTCATCTTGTCCGAGGAGGCTGAAGAGGGAAGAGCCCCTGCTACTGCCGCCCGACTGCTCGCTGCCGGTAAAAATAAAGATTTAACCCCCTGATCGCCGCCACCGACGCCCCTGCCACCGCCGATTGTTCTGCACTACCGCAGCTGCTGTTGCAGAACCCCCCCCCCCCCCCCCCAGTAACCCGCTTCCCCCGCCGATCGCTGTTCTGACCACTTGTTCTGCAGCAGCACAACCGCTTGTTCTGTGCAGCTGCTGCAGAACCTCTCCACCCCATCTCTGCCCCCCCAACCACTTGTTCTGCAGGAGCACCACTGCTTGTTCTGTGCAGCTGCTGCAGAACCTCTCCACCCCATCTCTGCCCCCCCAACCACTTGTTCTGCAGCAGCACCACCGCTTGTTCTGTGCAGCTGCTGCAGAACCTCACCAACCTATCTCTGTCCCCTGCCTGATTTTCAGCCCCCAACTACTGCCCAGACCCCCCCCCCCCAACCACTTGTTCTGCAGCAGCAGCACTGCTGCTGCAGAACCTCACCGCTCCTACTGCCCCCATCTCTGTCCCCTACCTGCGTCTCTCCCTCTACTGCCCGCTGACCCCCCCACCGCTTGTTCTGAGCAGTAGCACCACTGCTGCTGCTGTAGAACCTCACCACCCCATCTCTGTTCCCTACCTGCAGCTCCCCCTCTACTGCCGGTTACCCCCCCACCGCTTGCTCTGCAGAACATCACCGCCGTCCCCGCTTCTTCTGCTGCAGCACCGCCGCCGCTGCAGGATCTAGCCACCCCCGCTCCTTTTACTGCAGCGCCGTTGCAGCAGAACCTCCTTCCCCGCTCTTTGCCACCGTCGCCCCTGCTCCTGCTGTAGCACCGCCGCCGCAGGATCTAGCCGCCCCCGCTCCTTTTACTGCAGCGCCGTTGCAGCAGAACCTCCTTCCCCGCTCTCTGCCGCCGTCGCCTCTGCTCCTGCCGTAGCACCGCCGCCGCAGGATCTAGCCGCCCCCGCTCCTTTTACTGCAGCGCCGTTGCTGCAGAACCTCCTCCCCCGCTCTCTGCCGCTGTCGCTCCCGCTCCTGCTGTAGACAGCCCCCGCACCAGGCAGCCCCCGCCTTATACCGCCGCACCAGACAGCTCCCGCACCAGACAGCCCCTGCCATAATTCCCTTGCACGTGACAGCCCCCGCCTGAAAGTTACACCAATCACTTGCACATACACACGTACACACACACTATAATAAAATTTTATTTTTTGTACACGCGCACAAAGCACACAAAATGTCCCACCGATCCCGCTCAACACGGTCAGAAAGGATGTACACAGCTGAGGAGGCATATGATTTTGTTGCCTCCGAAGCCGATTGTGAGGAAGAGGACCCCACGTTCCTCTATTCCTCCGAATCTTTCTCCTCCAGTGACACCGACTCACCACCAAGAAGACGTCGGAGGACAAGACCTTGTCCGGAGCCCGGGGAGAAGAGCCGGACGCCGTGGAAGAGGAGCCGGAGCCTGGGGAAGAGGAGTCGGAGCATAGAGAAGAGGAGCCGGAGGCCATGGAGGAAGACCCACAGCCATCTGTGAGTAACCCCCAAACTGGTGCTAGTCACTCCCAACCTAGCACTAGTGCCCCCGTTTGGACGCCCGTCCCTGAACACTACACTCCACAGATTCCTGATTTCATTCCCCAATCAGGAATCCAAATTGAGACGGCAAACTTCAGGGAAATAGACTTTTTCAAAATCTATTTCTCTGAGGCCATTGTCCGTCTCATGGTGGAGCAGACAAACATCTACGCCGAACTGTTTTTGGCCGCCAACCCAAATTCATCATTTTCATCTTGGAGTCCCGTGGACTCAGTAGAAATGAGGAAATATTGGGGCCTGGTACTTCACATGGGGATTGT
Source organism: Allobates femoralis (assembly GCA_033576535.1). Lineage (NCBI taxonomy): Eukaryota > Metazoa > Chordata > Amphibia > Anura > Aromobatidae > Allobates > Allobates femoralis. The sequence continues at coordinate 67,281,153 of JARQOC010000003.1, forward strand.
GAAGAAACCAGAAATCCGCCAATACTGGAGTGCAGATATTTTATATCACACTCCAGTGTTTGGCATGGTGATGACCAGAAACCGATTCGAGGTCATCCACAAGTTTCTCCATTTCAGGAACAACGCAGACAGCCTTCCCCTCGATGACCCGAATTTTGATAGGCTATTCAAAATTCGGCCAGTCATCGAACACTTCAGCAACAAGTTTGCTGAAGTGTATGTTCCAGAACGGGAAATTTGTGTGGATGAATCCCTCGTCCACTACAAAGGTAGGCTTCTATTCCGGCAATACCTGCCCAGCAAGAGGGCGAGGTACGGAATAAAACTCTACAAGCTGTGCGAGAGTACCTCAGGGTACACTTACAGCTTTAGAGTGTACCAAGGAAAGGACTCGAGGATCCAGCCCCCAGATTGTCCACCTGCTCTGGGGGTTAGTGGAAAAATAGTGTGGGACTTGATCCACCCACTACTTGATAAAGGTTACCATCTATACGTTGATAACTTTTATACAAGTATCACACTATTTCAGTCCCTCTCTGCCAGAACTACCGCCGCTTGCGGTACTGTGCGCAGAAACCAGAGGGGTCTCCCTATGTCGCTAATTGGGCAGCCTCTCCCAAGAGGCGAGAGCCGAGCCCAATGTAGCGGCAACATGGTTGTGGTCAAATTCAAAGACAAAAGGGACATCTTTTTCTTGACCACAATCCATGGTCTCACCACTACGGCAACCACCACCAGAGGTACCCCAGCACAGGTCTACAAACCGGACTGTGCCCGGGGGTACAACAAGCACATGGGAGGAGTTGATCTTTCTGATCAAGTCCTCCAGCCCTACAGTGCCATGAGGAAGACCAGGGTGTGGTACAAAAAACTGGCCGTGCATATTGTTCAAACGGCACTGTATAATGCATACGTGCTATCACGTGCAGGCCAGACCACCAACACCTTCCTTCAGTTTCAGGAGGCGGTGATAAGGGCCCTCCTGTTTGGAGAAGACGAAGCGGGCCCCAGCACCCCTGGAACTCAAGGTTCACGCATAGTACCAGGGCAACATTTTCCTGGTGAGGTGCCGCAAACAGCTAAGATATCAAGATCACAAAAAAAGTGCTGGGTCTGCTACAAAAGGGGGATAAGAAAGGACACCCATTTCCAATGTGAAACCTGTCCTGACAAACCTGGACTGTGCATGAAAGACTGCTTCAAAGTCTATCACACATCCATGGACTGAACACATCCTACATAACCCACACACTCCCGCCTGACATACACTACACCACACACACCAGCCTGACGCAGACACACACATCAACTTGACATACACTATACCACAAACACCAACCTGACCTACACTACACTAGTCTTGTAATGAGTGATGCCTTTTTTGAAAAGTATAATATTACCGTTATACATACTAGATTGTTGATGGGGCATTGATCCAGGGAACTAGTCTGATTGCCGTATGTGGAGTCGGGAAGGAATTTTTTCCCCCAATGTGGAGCTTATGTTGCCACATGGGGGTTTTTTGCCTTCCTCTGGATCAACATGTTAGGCTGTATGAGGAAGAGGACCCCACGTTCCTCTATTCCTTATACGTTCCACACACCAACCTGACTCACACTACACCAGACCAACCTGACGTACACTACATACTCTCCATATGCAACATGGTGTCCGCTAACAACTGGAATTGTTAGCGACACCATGTCGCGTATGGAGAGCCCCTGTGTGCCTCAACATTGGAGCTCCCCCACAAGTGACCCCATTTTGGAAACGAGCCCACCCAAGGAACAAATCTAGATGCCTAATGAGTACTTTGAACCCCCAGGTGCTTCACAAATTGATCCGTAAAAATATAAAAAATAAGATTTTTGTGGAAGAAAAATGTTTTCATTTTTACGGATCAATTTGTGAAGCACCTGGGGGTTCAAAGTGCTCACTCTGCATCTAGATTTGTTCCTTGGGGGGTCTAGTTTCCAAAATGAGGTCACTTGTGGGGGAGCTCCAATGTTTAGGCACATAGGGGCTCTCCAAACGCAACATGGTGTCTACTAACAATTTGAATAGAAAGAGCTCAAATTGTTAGCGGACACCATGTCATGTTTGGAGAGCCCCTGTGTGCCTAAACATTGGAGCTCCCCCACAAGTGACCCCATTTTGGAAACTAGACCCCCCCAAGGAACAAATGCAGATGCATAGTGAGCACTTTGAACCCCCAGGTGTTTCAAAAATTGATCCGCAAATATGAAACAATAGGTTTTTTCCACAAAAAAATTATTTTAGCTTAATTTTTTAATTTTCAAATGGACAAGAGGATAAATTGTTTCCTAAAATTTGTTGGGCAATTTCTCCTGAGTTCACCGATACCTCATATGTGGTCATAAACCACTGTTTGGGCGCACGGCAGGACTCAGAAGGGAAGGAGCGCCATTTCACTTTTTGAATGGAAAATTAGCTTCAAAAGTCAGATTGCGCTCCTTCCCTTCTGAGCCCTGTCGTGCGCCCAAACAGTGGTTTATGACCACATATGAGGTATCGGTGTACTCAGGAGAAATCTCTTAACAAATTTTAGGATCCATTTTATCTTGTTGCCCATGTGAAAATGAAAGAATTGTGGCAAAAAGAAAATTTTTGTTAGAAAAATTAAAATGTCCATTTTTTTCCTTCCACTTTGCTTTAGATCCTGTGAAGCACCTGAAGGGTTAATAATCTTATTGAATGTAGTTTTGAGTAGCTTGAGGGGTGCAGTTTTTGGAATGGTGTCACTTTTGGGTGTTTTCTGTCATGTACGCCCCTCAAAGGGACTTCAAATGTGATGTGGTCATAAAAAAAAATGGTTTAGTAAATTTTGCTGGAAAAATGAGAAATTGCTGATGAACTTTGAACCCTCATAACGTCCTACCAAAAAAAATTTTTTCCAAAATTGCACTAATGTAAAGTAGACGTGGGAAATGTTATTTATTAACTATTTTGTGTCACATAACTCTCTGGTTTAGCAGAATAAAAATTCAAAATATGAAAATTGCTAAATTTTCAAAATTTTTGCCAAATTTTCAATTTTTTTCATAAATAAACGCAAAAATTATCTACCTAAATTTCATACTAACATGAAGCCCAATATGTCACGAAAAAACAATCTCAGAATCGCTTGGATCCAATGAAGCGTTCCAGAGTTATAACCTCATAAAGGGACACTGGTCAGAATTGACAAAAAATGGCCTGGTCATTAGGGTCAAAATAGGCCCGGGGGTGAAGGGGTTAATGCACCTCATACTAGTCTATATATACTCCATATACTATCAATCACCCTCATACTCGCCCAGCGTGTCCCCCACGAGCAAAAGGAAAAAAAGCATTTTATTTATACTCTCCTACCTATGGATCCTGAGGAGCCGCCAGTAGAGAGAACAAGCGTGGTGATGTCATCGCACTAGGGCACGCAGAGTCATGACATCATCACTCTGTGTCTCCCCGCTGCCCTGTAGACTGGAATGAAAAGGAGTGGATCCAGCACCATAGGAGATGCCTCCAAGAAAAATGGGTTAAAGTCTAAAAGTTTGATACATGTTATAACAACAGTGACAGACTGACGTGTTTTGGATCCTAATCAATATGTGCCTTACTCTTAAGGTACCGTCACATGTGGCAATATGGCTTCTATATTGCCAGCAATTTGACGTCAGCGCGCACGTTCTGGGCACGTTTTTTCACATCGCCCTGTCGCACATAGAGATCTCGCGTACCATCTCCGGCGATCCTGCGTTCCGGAAATCCCCTGCCGCAGACCGGAAGCAATTTCACATGCCCACATCGCCACCAATTCTGCGCATCACACGCCACCACCTCATCAGTGATGTGGGCGTAGAGTGTGAGCGTGCCAAGGAGACAGGCGTGCCAGAGTGTTGTACATTGTGCCCCCACCACTCCGATTGGCCAACACAATTGCGTTGCCATTGTCAGGAAGTCTGCCCACTGCATGACGCATTTGCTCTTGCTACTATCTCGCTAGCGCACGCTCTTTACACAGAGGAGACTTTGGGGACTGCAGAACTTTTTGCGCAACAGAGTCGTGTGCCTTGGAGAGAAGCCGTAACGTCACCTCAATACATCAAGAATGAACCGCAGGGTGACGGACGTGCGTGGCACATGTAGAGCGTACATGTATTACTATTTTTATGTAGGGGTGACATATGGTTTGTGATTTGTGTATGGTGCACAGGTTGGTTTACACATTTCGCCAAACACTGACACTTGTATTATTAAACATATTTTTCAGTCTGTTTGCATACACCAATGTACATTTTGCCTCTATTCCGAAATTATTCATGACGTATTGACATCATACACGCAGTATTAGTCTGATGCCGTACGCAATGACGCTCATACTTTGCCTTTTCACACACTTGTGAAGAAGATGCGTCTGGTGAAGAACGCAAAGATCATCAAATATGGCGCCATGGCCAGCCAATGGGAACGTAGTAGCTGCCACCAATCGCGCCTGCCGGGGCGCGCCAAACAGAACGCTCAGGTACGCCTCTGGAATTGCTTCCAGATGGCCTGAGCTCGCTTTCTACATCGCTATCGCCCAGTCACACGCCATGATGCATTGAAATCGCCTGACTTCTCAGCAGAGCGATCAGGTGACGCTCCACCGGCGATTTCAGGCCGTAAAATCGCCCTGTCACACGCCACTACGCACAGGCAATGTGGTTACCACATCACCGAAATACAAAAATGTACGGCAATATGGAAGCCCTATTGCCACGTATGATGGTACCTTTAGTGTTCTGGGTGCAGCGTATTTTCACTATGTCCTCCCACCCAGAAATCTGTTTCTACAAGATTAAATTGACGTCCTGCAGGTCAGTTTACGTTGCGGAAAAAGCACAGTGGGCAGGGGATTTCTATATATTCATCCACTTTGCTGGATTGAGCAAAGCAACATTTTGAACACAACGGAAACACACTGCGGCCAAAACGCTGCTAATCCTGATCGTGCACCATTACCTTAAAGGTACCGTCACACACGGCAATTTTGCAAGCAATTTCACTGGCAATTTGCTGGTTGCAGTGAAATCATGGATACACGGTTCTGTTTTGTTGCTGTGTAGAAATGGAACCATGTATCCATGATTTCACTGCAACCAGCAAATTGCCAGTGAAATTGCTTGCAAAATTGCCGCGTGTGACGGTACCTTTAGAGTGCAAACCTTCCATTTTACCATCATAGTGAGCTGACTGACATATCTCAGTTGCCTCATTCTGCAGCCATCAGTAGACCTGGAATAGAGCCTATAAAAGTCAAAGGGTGTAACATTATCAATGAAACCAATTTTCTTTCTTTTTTTAAGGCGCTATATTGTATCTGTCCATCACCTGATGGTTTAGTTCCTCAGGATTAATAATATAGGGGGTCTGAGGTGGACCCTATGTCTGTTATAAGGATTAAAGGGGATAACCAGGATTAAAAAAACTTGACTTCTTTCTTTCAAAAACAGCGCCACCCCTGTACACAGGTTGCATGTAGTATTACATCATAGGAACATTCCCTTCAATTAAGCTGAGCTGCAATATAATACACAACCTGTAGACAGGGGTGGCGCTGTCTTTGAAGGAAATCTGTCATGTTTATAGAATTGTGGAAAACTCCTTTAAATTAGCGTAATGCTTTCTTCAGTTGTTTTCTCTGTTGTGGGTGATGACTTCCCTTTGTCTTGCAGTACTTGGCTGAAGGTCGGGGGTCTGTCATTGGCCGTCAGTCTGGCCATAACTCTGTACTGCATCATCTATCTGGAGTGGCTGTGTGGGGTCAGTGATTACGATGCCCAATATCCGGGGCTCATCCCCATCGCCATCATCTCCTTTCTAGTGGCAGCCGTCTGGTGAGTAACCTGTCATTGCCCGGGGTCAGTGCAGATATAAAGGTATTTACTGTCAGTTTTCCTGTCTTTCCAGCATCAATGTTTCCTTATGGAGCGCCTGGTCATTCTTCACCCCAGGAATATTATTTACACAGTTCATGGGATCTGTAATGCTGGTGTCGCTCTTTGGTTGAGCATACAGAGGTAGGGCTTTTATTCATTTTTAACCCTTTATCATCTACAAAGGTTTTGGTTTCTCGCTTATAAAACCTATCCTCTTACATTACGTATTAATACATCATAGCTGGTGCACAGTGTGGGTCAGCGGCTGCCTCCATCAACAGAACATTTGTATTATGAATTGTTTCGCTCAACCCTACACCACTTGTGTCAAATCCTCGGCTGCCATTGTGGTGGTCCTGTTTCCATAGGAGATCATGCTTTTCACTGCATTCTGCAACCTCAAAGTATTGCTGTGTGTAGACTGTGCGCCCTCGCGGACAGGGTCCTCTCCCCTCTTGTATCTGTACGACCAAATTGTCCACATTTATTGTACTTGTCCTTGTCTGCCTTTTAGCATGTAAAGCGCCATGGATTTAATGGCGCTATATAAATTAATAATACCGTATATATAATATATTACAGGTGACTCTCAATGAATTAGAATATCATCAAAAAGTTTATTTCAGTAATTCAATACATAAAGTGACACATATATTATATGGAGTCATTACACACAGAGGGATCTATGTCAAGTGTTTATTTATGTAAATGTTGATGATTATGGCTTACAGCCATTCAAAACCCAAAGGTTGTTATCTCAGAAAATTAAAATGGGGATGATAAAGGGTTAAAAACCGCGCTGCTGTATTCCACGAGACATCAAAGGGTGATTTATTAATAAGTCAGTGCTTTTCAGAGCTCTTTGAAACTTGGCAATATATTGGTTTTGCCTAAGGAAGGGGCCAGGGAGCCCTGAAATGCATTGACCTATTCAATATTATGTTCACCCTTTGATTCGTACAATACGGCAGCACAGTTTTTAACCCTTTATCCTCCCTACTCTGTATGCACCACGCTGGGGACTGTAGCAGCCGTGATCTGCTTTTATAGTGGTTGTGACTCTCACAACCACACAAGGTGAAGCCTCTGATACCTATTTAGGGAATATTTCATCTCTGACCCTTCATCATCCCTATTTTAATTTTCTGAGATAATGACCTTGGGTTTTCATTGGCTGTAAGCCATCATCATCAACACTAACAGAAATAAACACTTGAAATGGATCACTGTGTGTGTAATGACTCTATATAATATATGGGTTTCACTTTGTAATGTATTTTTCAATTTATTTCAGTAATTCAACACAATCTGAGAGTCCTCAGTGGTTGATACCTTTTAATGGCTAACTGAAAAGATGGTAAGCAAAGCAAGCTTTCGGGACACTATGGCCCCTTCGTCAGGCTGATAATGACACAGATTCTGAAGACGCACACATATATACTATACTTAAACAGGATGAGATGGTGCAGTAAATACGACAGGTGATGTAAAGCAGAGTCAGGCTGGGGGGGAGGAGCTGGGAAAGTGAAACCAAAATTCTAAGGTAAGAGGAAGAAGTGTCAAAAGTTCATTAACTTTTTGATGATATTCTAGTTCATTGAGATGCACCTGTACATCGCAATCAACTCGTTGCAGGTTCATGTTTCCTGTGGGAACTAAAAATGTATATGAAAAATCAATAACCTCAAAAATATAATTTTAGAGGGAATGTGTGAGTAGGATCAACACCATCCCCCTTCACCCTGAAGATGTCTATATGGGCATGTAGGTCATAGGAAGTTAAAATATCTGATCTGGTGTCTTATTCCAGAGAAATTTTTGTTGTTGTTGACGTACATGAGCTGTTAAAGGGAACCTGTCATTCCCTTTGGGCATTTTAAACTGTGCCCACCAGCTTACACATAATGTAAATGGGGTTCCAGTAACCCCTCTGTGCCCAGACGTGCCCCACATACCTCGGAAAATAACTTTTATTGTGTCCAGCTCTTGGTTCCTATTGAGTTCGGGAGGTTGTTATTTAGTCCAGGCGGATGATGTCCTTGCCGCCCCTCCGGGCTGCAAAACCCGCCCTGCACTTTTAAAATTCCCACTCCTCCTGTGACCGGCGCTTGAGTGAGGACGGTTTGCAGCCCGGAGGGGCGGCGAGGACATCATCCACCTGGACTAAATGGCATTCTACCAGACTCAATAGTAGGCCAGCGCTGGGCACAAGTTATTTTCTGAGGTATGTGGGGCACATCTGGGCACATAGAGGGGTTACTAGATCTCCATTTACATTATATGTAAACTGATGGGCACAGATTAAAATGCCCAAAGGAGGTGACAGGTTCCTTTTAAGATCTCTGGGCCAGACATAATCTCCCTGAGAATCTACCAGAGATAATTTTCAATATAAGGAGATGTTATCAGTGTGACGGCTGCTCTCCTGACCTCACTGTGGATATGTCTGACACATTTGCAGGTTCCTCCTAAGGGGCCCATTACACGGTACGAGATCATGAATGATATCACTGAAACATTACGGGTTTGAAGTCGTTCAAACGACATCGTTTGTACGTCGTTGCGTATGACACCGAGATACGACTATGATAAATTGCTGATCGCAGATTTGTGAACATGTTCATAAATCAGATGATTGTCGTTCAGACAACCTGCTGCATCGTTGTGTGTGACACAGATAACAATGTTGTTAACGACTTCCCCTATTCACATCAGTGAACTGTCATTCGCTGGGTTGTGTGAGCGATAGCTGATTGCCAGATCGTTGGTGCGTCGTTCACGATATCTAGACATGGGACATCTCACCAATGGTCACTAAACTATGTCCTAACGACCGCGCACCCGTGAGATTGTTGGTGAGATCATTACGACATTGAAGCGTGTAACAGTGCCTTTAGTTTTGGCCTTCACCTTTAAAGGTACAGGGCTGTAGAGCTGTGAGAGCTGCAGCTAATGTTTGTAAGGAGGCAAAGTTCAGTTCTGTGTAGCGGCAGATTCTCAAATCTGTCACGTAGCGGCTCAATTGCGGCAAGCCCCATTCATTCTCTATGGGACTTGTGGTCAGGTGCGGTTTTGCCGCTTTAAGCTGCTTTATTTCTTGCCAACTTATTACCTCTGTGCCCATATAGACGGGTTGATCCTTATAACAGATTCCATTTAAAAAGCTATTACAAGATCTACCCCAAAAAATGGTAACATAAGGGTGACTGTTCGCAGCGCAAAAAATGAAAAGATGTTCACACCCCATCAATAGAAAAATAAACACAAACTTTAGTGTGTTTGTTTTTTTTTTATTTTATTTTTTTATTTTTGTTTTCCCCCCCCCCCCCCCCCCCCTTCCTCTCGCTCCAGACCGAGCCTGGAGTATTTCTTCTATAATTTTGCCACATTTTTGCAACTAATCGAAGGCTTTGACTCTTGGTGCTAACATCACAGTAACTGGTTGATGATGGCAAGAGAGCATCTATAATTATGCACTAAATTAATGAACCACATGTACCAAATTTTTCAAAATTGGTGCAACCAGTGGTCAACAAATGCCACAAGACTATCCCTTCCTCTAAGAATCTGACTCTAAGCTGCCAAAGCCACAAGCGTCCATGTGCATTTATATGAGATGGTTCATACTACTTGGGGAGAAAGATGGAGCTTTCTTGTGAGTGCTGAGCTGTATGGTGTGCCCTGTGAGCCGCTGTGTGGAGTGCCCTGTGAGCGCTGAGCTGTGTGGAGTGCCCTGTGAGCGCTGAGCTGTGTGGAGTGCCCGGTGAGCGCTGAGCTGTGTGGAGTGCCCGGTGAGCGCTGAGCTGTGTGGAGTGCCCGGTGAGCGCTGAGCTGTGTGGAGTGCCCGGTGAGCGCTGAGCTGTGTGGAGTGCCCTCTGGCTTTCTATTCTGAAGGTTTCCTAATCTTACATTTTCATGATATGAGATCCTATCACCGGGAGCATGAAAATAGAGGTGTATTGGGGTCCTGTACAGATGAATGGTGGTGAATGTGATAGAATATCTAATGGGTTCACTAAAGGTACCTTTACACGCCGCGACGGCAGGCTGGATACATCCCGCTACTTCACGTGCACGAGCACGCTCAAACGGTTACAAACGGTCAACGCACCCTCTTTACACGCCGCCACAAGGTGCGCTACGCCACGCTACATCTATAGCTAGCTACATCGCCGGGTGTCTCAAGTAGCCAGCTGTAGCTCATTTACACACCGCTATAACCAGCTACTATGGGCGTACCTGGTGCAGCAGGGACAGCACATAGGCGTGCCACAATTGTGGATTACGAGCCGTCCGTACGCTGATAGGACGAAGCAATAACATCCTGATTGGGCAGGCAACGCAGGAGGCTGAGTAATACAGCACGCTCGAGCGATTGTGTAGTGTGACTCGTCAGCTCCTTAAATATGCCTCCCTATGCAGCGACTACCAATCGTCATGCAGCAGCTTCCGCCAATGATCGCACATGGGGCGCGGTAACACGGAGCCAGGGTCACGCCTTAGCTACATTGCAGCTACATCGCAGGCTGTCCCGAGTTCCCTTCCGTTGCCTCTTTACACGCCGATACAGCTCGCTACCATCGGCGTTGTAGCCATCAGTTTTCGAGCAGACCTAGGAAACAGATGTATCTGTTGCCGGCTGTAGCGTCACGTCTTCAGACGCCGCTACGACGGGCTACATTGGCGCTACAAGCTACATTTGTAGCCTGTAGCGGGATGTATCCAGCCTGCCGTCGCGGCGTGTAAAGGTACCATAACGGAAGTGATGGGAGGAAACTGCAATGCAAGGTGGTGATGAGATAAAGTAGGAAGTCTCTACTGATTTGCATGCAGATGAGTGGGGCAATGAGCCTCAAATGAAAGAGAAGAGATCTAGCCTCCAGCGAACCCAGGAAGATGAGTGTTTAAAATAGTTTCTTTAGTTCTTCATGATTAAAATTTCATGGCACAGGCAGTATATACCCTGGTATACTGGAGGAAATTTCATGCGTTTTGACTCAGAGTCTTAGGCTGGCTTCACTCCGCAGTTTTTCGGGTCCAGTGTGAACCGGACAGCCCCGGATCCGAATTTGCACCCCATGTATCCCTATGGCGCCGGATTGGCCTTATTTGGCCTCCGGTTTGCAGGTTTTCTGGGAGGATCCAGTTTTGTCGGATTTTTGCATCAGACACAAAAACTGAGTGCAGCATTTTTTGTGTCCGATGCAAAAATCTGACAAAACCGGATCTGGTGCCCATAGCATGGGAGTATATGGGTGCTGGATCGCGCCGGATCAGGCAGAAAATCGTGCCGATTCCTGGACGCCTGGCGCTGAAAGAGCAGCAGCTGTTAAAAGCATCTGCTGCTGAATTTCAGCACCTGTAGAGCTCCATGGCTGAAATTTCAGCACTGCGGCCAGCTCCCCTGCAGCTGCGGTGCTGAAATTTCAGCACTGGACAGCGCCAGCAATAAAGCTGGCAAAAAGCAGGATCGGAGGGCAGGTTTTTCTGTGACTGTTAGGTTCTGATGCACCAGACAGGACCCGACAGTTATAAATTGTGGTGTGAAGCCAGCAATAGTCATGGATAATGGGATTCCCTCTGATGTATACTGGGGCATACACTGCCTGCGCCATGAAATGTAATCGTGAAGAAATAGTGACCGTTTTAAACATTCTTGTCTTCCTGGGTTCGCTGGATGATCTCTTCTCTTTCTGCTGGACGCTCACCGCCAGGACTGGGCAGCTCCATGCGACGGGGTGGATCCTGCTCCTCACAGAAGCCGAAGGGTGAGCTGTATTTTCTGTTATGCAAATAAACCTCCACCTTTTTACCTTTTTTTTTTTTTTTCTTTTTTTCTTATATGCAATTAAGACAAATCTGCATATGTATCCTGAAACCAGCAATGCCTGAGATATCAGAAGTGATGAATCCACGCTGTTGTGTTTTTTTTTTTTTTGTTTTTTTTTTTTTTTTTTTCTCCTGTTTTTCTTGTAAGTTTGGTGCAGAAAAAAATCAGCATCCCGTCAATTCTTGGTGCGGATTTCCCTGCGTTTTTCAGCTTCTCCAACCATTGACTTCATTATCAATTACATGTGGTACAAATCCATAATAAAGATGCAGTGCATTTTCCTGCTGCATGAAGTGGATGAACCTGACAGCCCCAGATTGGATCAGCACACAGAACCAGAGGGCTAATATGCCCTCCGGTCCGGTGTGCACCCGCACGCAGCTGCCGCCGCTGATGTATCAGGACCGCGGCTGGCAGGGAGCTAGCTGTGGTCCTGAAACAACTGCGGCATACAGCCACAGGGGTCCGGTTCCCAGATCCTCCCGGACCGTGGCAATCCGGCCCCATAGGGTCCCATGTTAGGGTGCCCTGGATCCGGGACAAACCGGGAATTGCCAATTAGAGGAGATATTCTCCTCTCAGACACAAATGCTGCAAGCTGCGTTTTTGTGTCCGTGCGAGAATACTGAATTCTCCCGGATTATTCCGGACAGATAGAAACCGGATGGCAGAGAGCTGCCATCCGGTTTCTATCCGGCCCCATAGGCTGCTATGGGGCCAAAATCCGGTCAGGGGCTGTCCGTTTACACGGACAGCCTCGGATCGGATGTAACCCGCAGTGTGAAGCCAGCCTTAAAAGGTTACAGAAATCTGTTATTATGCATACCCGAAAGATCTTCTAATCCAGCTGGATCTTGCTGGTTTCCTCCTGTCCCCACAATGACTGCTTTCCAGTCTTGGCGGACGTCATGGCCTGTTTCCGCTTGTGCAGCTCCTGGTATGAACATGGCTGACCTCTTTCCGTCAATCAAGGCAGAGATGGCTGCTGCTGGGGCAGAGGAGGTGCGGAGCATGATCCAGAGGGCATCAGATGGTGCAGGAGTACTATAGAGCATTCTCTGAGGCATGTAGGGAGCTGTGAACCTAGAAGTAGGACACTTAAATATGGTGGCTATAGTTTATATAGGAAACGTCTACTGGCTGCTTTTTTATATTTTACTTTCGACACTGATTCTTCTGTGATTAACACTAACTTATTTATTTTTCTAGACTCTCCATGAAGATGTGCTGCAGGCGGCCACACTCACCTGATACATGTATATATATTTCTTTGAGAAGGTTCTTCCATGAATGTCGTTGCTCCGCACCCTGTATGTCTTTATGCCATTATTAAAGTTTAACTTGAAAATAATTAAAGCAGCTAATGTTGTAAAGTGATGGAAAGCCAAGGTGTAAAGTTGTATACATTGTAATGATTGCTCAATAATGGTGGGTATTGATCTGAAAGTGCCTAATGCTCAATGTATAACTATAATTTATATTTATTTAATTTTCTGTTCATGGTCGGCCTGTGATACTAATGGTGTTGCGTGACCGAGTCACAGGTTATAAAGGAAATTGCTAATCAATCTCCAATGATTTGTGGCCTGATCTGGACTTCCATTGATGGGATGTAGACCTGATTTTCATCCACAACTTGTGATCACATCTTAAATAAAATCCCAGTGTGACACAGATGTTTGACATCTGTCATGTCCCAAAAAGGCAGTTATGGTAAAAAGTGTAAGTCTGGACTGGGTAACTCCTAGTCCTCAAGGGCCACCAACACTTCAGGTTCTCCGGATTTCCTTAGTATTGTACTGTTGGAATCATCACCTATGCAATATTAAAGGGAACCTGTCACCCCCCCTTTTGGCCACTGTGCCCACCAGCATTAACATAATGTAATTGGGGTTCTTGGAACCCCTCTGTACCCAGACGCCTCCCTCATACCTGAGAAATCAGCTTTTATTCTGTCCAGCACTGCCTCCTATTAGGTCCGAGAGGCCTGCTCTCATGTCCAGGTGGATTACGTCCTCATCGCACCCCCGGCTGCAAAATCCGTCTTGCATTTTTTTAAAAATTCCCGCCCCTCCTGTGGACGGCGTTTGAGTGACAGCCGCACTCGCAACTGCGCAGTGGAGCAGATCACCATGCTCCATTGAAGATAGTACCGATGTCTCGCGTGACTTCACAAATCCCATGAGACGTCGGCACTATCTTCAATGGAGCGCGGACACCGGCTCCACTGCGCAGGCACGAGTACAGCTGTCACTCAAGCGCTGTCCACTGGAGGGGTGGGAATTTTAAAAAACGCAAGGCGGGTTTCTCTAGTCACCTTCCACGACAGCATAGGAGGTAGCCTCGCCACGCCCTAATTGGGACAGGAAGCAGAAGAGGTTAAAAGGACCCTCCCACCTTCCACTAGCCAGTGTCTTTCCTGTCCCCATGGGGCATGGAGAGGTTTTTTTTTTTTCCTATGCTGTGGTGGCCGGCAAGCTACAGCATACCTTTTTTTGTCCTGGTTTTGGTCTCCAGCCGGGCAGCGTTGGTCGGGCTTCCGCTCCTCCTCCTGCTGCTCCCACATATGTGGGACCGCTGCCCTGGCCCTCCGGATCCCCTCGGGGTGAAGCGGGCTGTGGGCTCCCTGGCCGGCGACCTCCCCTGTTCCGGAGCCCGCCGGCCGCTTCCCGCGCTTTCTTACTGTTCCAGCGCGACCGGAAGTGACGCCGGTGGGCGGGACTTCCAGTCACGCGCTCCCCGGCGGGAGCGTAGCGGTTCCGGTGGCGGGACCCGGCGATCAGCATGCGGCCACGCCACCACTGCAGGTGGCCTGCCCAGGACCCGGTGCGGGAAGCGGGGAACTTGTTGCAGACACTGGGGGGCAGGCCTTTCTTGCGGAAGGCTGCCCTGAAGCCTTCTGAGCCACGGTAAGGTACTGTCCTATGTGTGCTACTGAGTCTTCTCCTGCATCTGCAGTGCCAGTGTTTCCCCTGCCACAGTGTATGTCTGCTGGAGTGTGGGGGGGGGAATCCTCTTTTCTGCCTATGGGCCGTTGTTCTTGGTTGGTCCCCTTAACTGTGCTTTGGTTCAGGGGACAAGTCTGGCATCAGACTCCCTCTGGGAGGTCAGTTAATGCCTGTTGTCCTGGTTGGGCTTCACACCCTAGCCTAGTGTATGGCATGAGATCCCGGGTTTTCCTGGAGATTCAGGCTTCCCTTTCCTCATTCTCTCTGGCAGCTCCTTTTGAGGATGCTCCTGGGAGAGGGAAGGTCAGGTTCGGGTTTGGGCTGATGTCGCTCCATCCTCCAGTGCCACTGAACTGAGAGGTTCCTCTTCTACTTGGAGCAACTTGGGCTAGGGCCGGTCAGAGCTCTATGGGAAAGTTCTACCGTCTGGGGATGTTGGCGGCTTTGGAGCTGCCAGCCCAGTCAGCTTTACAGTCCTTTCTACCATAGTTCAGGATTGGAACTTTCCTGATCATTCCTTCAGGGGGTAATCCCAGTAGTTGGTTTCTCTCGTGGCATCTCTGATTCACGGGGATGTCCCGGGGGGGTGCAGGTCGGCATGTCGCTATCAAGACTGCGCTCCCCTTTGAGGCTGCCTCCCACCTGGGCCAGATGGGCTGCATGGTTGTGGGCCTTCTGCCTTTGTCTGGGGGGGGGCTTCTTTGTCTCCCGTTCGGGTGTACTCGGCCTCCGCATGTCTCCTGGGCAATGGTCAACTGGGCTCCCTAGGGTGGAGCTCCTTGTCTTCCTTCCCTTTCTCCGGTGAGCTTCCTGGGGTCTTGCAGATGCCTGGGTCCGTCTGGCAGCCTGTATCTCTGTCTATCCGTCTCCGCCTGACGGACTTTGTGGCTGACTTGGAGGAGTGCCTTGATGAGACTCTGCTCTCTGCCCTTCATTGGGTTCTTGGTGTTTGGGCCTGGCCTTGTTGCCTTTATGTACCAGGCAACTGAGCGCAAGGCTCTTCCGGTGCGGCCTACCAGATGGTGGTCCCTTTGGCACTCGGTGCCTAGGACCTCCTAGCCAGGGGTTCCTGGGCCGGTGGAGTTCCCTTGTAGGCCATAGACTAGCTCCTCGTGCCTTGTCCGCTGCAGCTGATGTACTCTGCCTCTCAGTGGCTCGGTGGGGGATGGGGTAAAAGGGCGACCTCAGCCTTTCTTCCCCGGTCCGGTGTTTGAGCCTCCTTCCCGAGGCACCATGGGCTCTAATGGTATATTCATATTCCCCAGGAGGCATTACGCCTCGGAATTCTCTGTGTTGGGCATTTTTTGCCTGTTGCCCGCAGTGGGTTCTTGGACTGGTCTCTCTGAGATCCGTAACTGCTTGTGTGTTCTCCCCCAGTGGCTGACTTCGCCGCTTGCGGGGGGTTCTGAGGGTCTTTCCGAAGGCCTCCTCATTGTGTTCGAGTCGCCTCCTCCGCCTGCTCTCCGGGTTCCTACCCTGCCCTCTCAGGGTACTTAGGTTCTTTTGTACTCCGGGGTTCAGGATCTCCTTCGCCCGACGGTCTTCTCGTCTGTCCGGGCTGTGAGGAGGGGTTGGGGGCTTTCCCGGCTCTTCTTGGTCGAACTGGCCCTCTGGAGGGGCTTGTGTCATCGTCGGCTTCCATCGCCTCCCCCTTCATGGTTTTTTTTGTTGTTTCCATATTCTATCGATCGTTTCTGTGATTGCGTCGGCAGGGCTACGCCACCAGTTGGCTCCAATCGACTGGACTGACGCATACTGCGGGTGTCCATTCTCCCTCACCCCCAGATGCTCCTCAGGTTCCCATTCCTGTACAGAGGAACAGTCCTCCGCTTTCTTTTCATGGGCTTTCCCTCGGGTTCTCCTCGGCTCCGGGGTTTCTCGATCATTATGGCGGAGGTCGTTGCTTTCCTATTGGATTGCAGCCTCTGTCTGGTGCTATGTCTGGGCTGTTTGCTTCTTCTTGCTCCTTCTCCTCTGTCCTTCAGGGCAGGGTGGTGGAGTCTCTGCTGCGCTTCTGTGCAGTCGGGCGTCTCCCTCCTTTCGGGCGACGGTCGGCTCTGGGATCATTGACGTTCTCCATCCTGCCTGTCAGGTGGGCTCAGGTTCTTCTGTTCCATGTCTTGTCCTGTTGGGGCAGACTGCCATCCTCTGAATCCCCGGGGTCGTCTCCCGGGGATTGCCTCCTCGTCCCTCCTCTGGTAGTTGAATGCCAACGACCTGCTTTTAGGGGTGGCCTGGGTTTTGACTCCCCTGGTGGCTTTCCCTATGGATGCCAACCTAGGGGGGGGGGCGGTGGTCGCCCTCTCCAAGGAGTCTGGGGTCTCGTCTTCAATTCGCGGTCCTCTGTTCTCTGGGAACTGAGAGTGGTAATTGAGGTCCTTCTTGCTGTTCGTGTTCCTTTCAGGGGATGGGCCATTCTAGCGAGAGGCTGCTGTGGCAGCAACCATGAAGCAGTGAATCTCCTGCCCCGTACCCCATACGCCCTGCTGTGGCTGTGGGTTCGGTTCCTAAGCTGTACATATCATCCAAGTCATGATCTAGGGATGACACATGCTGGCTACAGGCTCTCCCCCTAGCAGGCCCCGTTCCCTGGCAACTGTGGGCCACTAGCCATTGGGCGATGCTTTATGTATTCGTCCGACCGCATTCCTCCTCTTCCTTCTGTAGTCCGCCTGATAGGATCCCTACCCCTTCAGGCAGGTTTTTTCAGCCTCCGGGAGGTCCTCCCGGGAAGGGCGAGCCTGGTCCGAGCGGTGTTCTGCTCCCTGGTCGCCAGTTGGGATGCCCGGAGCTCGTCCTCTTTTGCTTCCAGTGCGATTCATACTGTAGCAGCCTATGTCTCCCTGAACCTCGAGTTGAGGCCTGGGTGGGGGATGGACCTCTTTCTCCCAGACGGGGGTTTTTTCTTATTGCTTCTGGCTTCCTGTCCCCCTTCTCCCTTTTCGTGAGATTCCTGGGGAGGGTCTGGTCAGGAGTCCACACTGTTCTGAGGGCCCCTCTATGACCGAGGTGGTATTGGTTCATCCTGCTCATGGCGCTCTAGGTCAGTGGACCAGTCCTTTTGCATTTGGACCTCGGCTTGCTATCTCGTGGTCATCTGTTCCTTTGGATCCGCTGCAGCTCGACTTAGCTGCAGGAATTCTGAGGGCCACGGCTGAGGCCTCTGGGCCTGTCGGCCGAGTTGGTGGCCTCCTTGCGGACGTTTCGCATTCCGGTCACTTCCGCATTTGTCATGCGGGTGTGAAGAGTAGTTTTCTCCTACATGTGGTTGGGGCCGGCATCTTTGATCCGGCACTTTGTACGTGCCGGGTTTGGCGTTCGGTTCTAGGTTTGCTACAGAGGTGGCAATTCTTCGCTGGTTTGGCGATGCTTGGGGTCTGCTTGTCGTGTTTGTTCCTGGACTCCGCTTCTTCCGCCCTCCTGGGTCCTCATTGTTGGCCTGACTGGGCTTTCTCGCCCTTCCTTTGGACCTCTGTCCTCCTGTGATATCCATTGTTGTCTAACGGGTTGGCGTTTCTGCTGGCGATTGCTTCTGGCCGATGTGTTGGGGGGCTTCAGGCTTTCTCTGGCCAGGACCCGTCGCTGTCTGTCCTGGATGACTGCTTTGTCCTTCACCTGGACCCTTCGTTTCTTTTATTTTGCTGTCCATAGTGCGGTGCTCTGGAGTGTGGGCGTCCTGGCGTGTGGCTCTGTGTTGTCCGGCCTTTGGTCGTCATACGGGCGAGGCAATGGCTATAAGTACTTTCGCCTCCTGGTTTCGGAATGTCTTTCCGGACTCCTTCCTTTCCCAGCTGTTCCTGCTCGTTTCTCCAGTTTTCCCTCTGTCTCCTGGGGGGACAGGGGCTGGGGCTTCTCCGGAGCAGATTTGCTAAGCTGCTTCCTGGGGTTTGTTGCATGCTTCCCGAAGCTTTACTGTCTGGCCCTGGCTTCCCCTGGGGTTTGGCTTTTGGCAGGATAGTCCTGCAGGCTGTAGTCCCACCCTAAGTATTAGTTCGTTGGTATGCCTCCTATGCTGTCGTGGAAGGTTCCTAGAAACCGAATTAACGGTAAGAATAATTCTATTTTTGCAGCCGGTTGGGGGGGGGGGGGGGAAGAGCGGTGAGGACACAATCCACCAGGACAAGAGAGCAGGCCTCCCGGACCTAATAGCAGGCAGCCCTGGGCAGAATTAAAGTTGATTCCTCAGGTATGAGGGGGGTGTCTGGGCACATGGAGAGGTTACAATGTTAATGCCGGTGGGCACCGTTTAAAATGCCCAAAGTGGGTGACAGGTTCCCTTTAAGGAAATCCTGAAAACCTGCACGGTTTGTGGCCCTTGAGGCCTTGAGTCGACCACCCCTGGTTTAAATCAAGCTTTTCAATTGCCCAAAAGAACTCTGGTATTGCCTTGGCAAACTCATCCGGGCCTCTGGCTTGCCCAGTCTGGACAAGAACAGCCAAGTGATCTACTGCTTGTGAGCTGGGGGAGACTGGTACCAAATGGCACATCCACTGTCGCGGTCTCATGGCCCCTTGGGTAACTGACCCCCTGGTGCTCCAGTGACCACTCTGGGACAATTGTCTCGCTCTACTATTTGGAAATCAAACATCTTCAGGTATCTTCTGTAGGGCAATGGTGGCATGTTGACAGTCACTAACTTGTTTTCTTGCAATTTCTGCACCTATTGAGGTAACTTTTGTAATGTTCAATAAGTCATTTTAAAGAGCTTGTACAGCCCAGGTAAAATTTAAAGGGAATCTGTCAGCAGGTTTTTTGGTATCTCATCCAAGAGCAGCATGATGTAGGCAAAGAGACTCTGAATCCAACGATGTATCACTTACATTACTGGGTGCAGTTGCTAGATTTAGCAATGCAGCAGGGCTGAGAAAGCTACCCCCACCTACACGCGGCTCTGTATGTACAATGTACAGTGAGGAGCTGCTAATCACAGCAGGGGGCGCACTGCTGTGTCTGTGCAATGATAAGCTTTTGGTGCTAAAACATTGTAGTGAAACACATATTGATAAGAGATGCATCCCTGAAATCTTAACTGTAACCCTTATAACATGCGGTTTTATTATATAGTTAAAACATGCCAAGATTCACTTAAAAACACCTCTCACCTGTAGCACATGCAGGTCTTGTTCTGATTGCTTCATTTTTCCACTTCTTAATCCTGTTCTTGTCCATCTGCAATGTCTTCTCAGTCAGTGATTGGGTGTTTCCGGTGTGTTGAGGACGGGTCTTATGCCCTGTAATACCTCAAGCTTCCTGTAGTTGCAAAAGAGACTGCCTGCCTGCAATTTCCTGCCTAAGGTTTCAGCTGCAGGCAGAATCGTGGAGTCGGTAAGCGAAATATCCAACTGTGACATCCACCAAAATGGACACAGAATCCAACTCCGGGACCATAGATGCAAGGCCAGACACTCCAGCATGTCTCTTAGAGAAGGGGCTGAGGTCTAAACTTTTAAAGGGAATGTATGAATAACAATGACTTTTTGTATTGTGCATTTTTACTATTTTTTTATATATTTTTTTTTTGTATTTTTATAAAAATTTTGTTTTACTTAAATTCAATCTTGTGTTTTCTCAAGCGAAAGTTGAAAATATTGGGCCTGTTTTTCAGTATTTGGTCACAAATAGAATCACAATGGTGAATACCATCTCTGTATACAATGAAGAACACAGAATCCACCAATCACAATAGGAAATGCCATAGCCCCGCTCCCCCCCCACCCCCCACCTTTACACAATGACTTTTGCACTCTCTCATTAGATGCTTAAATACAGATGGGAAATATCTAATGCTCCTAATGTTCATGTCTCTAAAGGCCACTTTACACACACAGATATCTGTGTCCAACTTCTGAACAGATCCCTGGTTGCAGTGAAATCATGGACATATTGCTCCATTTTGTGGCTGTGTGCAAATGGAACAATGTGTCCATGTTTTCACTGCAACCAGAGATCTGTTCAGAAGTTGGACACAGATATCTGTGTGTGTGTGTAAAGTGGCCTTAAGGGGCCGCTTTACACACCAATTTCTGTGTCCAACTTCTGAACAGATCTCTGGTTGCAGTGAAAACATGGACACATTGTACACAGCCACAAAATGGAGCAAATGGAACAATGTGTCCATGATTTCACTGCAACCAGGGATCTGTTCAGAAGTTGGACACAGAAGTTGGTGTGTGTAAAGCGGCCCTAACAGGGGGTAGGAGTCTTAAGTTATGCACTGTGGTGAATGTCAGGATTGTACGGTGGTGGGTTTTACATTTAGTAAATATTAAAAAAAAAAAAAAAAAAAAAGTTTTTCACTCCTTCCCTTCACTACTAAAAGAGAAGAAAGAAAAAGTGGATTTATGCTTAATATAAATATATATTTTGATTAATAATCGGATTACAGAGAATGTGATAAACCTAAGGAAAATAAATATTTTATTAAATAAATAGAATTAATATATTGTGTGGCTTTTTTTTTTTTTTTTTTTTTAAATATTTTTTAAAAGGGGTTCTCTGGTCTAAACTGATAATTGTGTAGTCACTCTGTGACTACATATGAGAAGATCTGCTGCACACAGACACTAAATGAAACTGAACTTGCATACTGGCTAATGAATGCAATGACAAGGCTATGTGTGAACGGGGCAAATGGGCATAGCAGAAACTGTGTAAGATTACAGAGAAAAAAAAAATAGAGAAAGTAGCTGATGCACTGGCCAAGGCATGTGAGCCTGACGACCAACGTTTCTGCTATGCCCGTTTGCCCCATTCACACTTGCATTAGCTTTACACATAACCTTGCCATTGAATTCATTAGCCAGTGTGCTAGTTCAGTTTCATGTAGTGTCAGTGTGCAGCAGACCTCCTCATGGTTTTTTTTTTTTTTTTTTTCTCTCGCTAGCATCTTTCACGTATAGGTGTCGCCAGTCAATTCTAATTATTAGTACTCTGTAAGGCTGGGTTCACATTGGCGTTACCCTCCACAGCGTTCTGCAGAGGGGAAGCGCCATGTGGGCGCAGCCAGCAGAAGCCCTTATCTTTATAATGAGAGCGCACGATGCTGCGCTTGACTGCGCATGACCGTGCGCTCCCATTCACTCCCATATGTGATTTGTACGCAGGCGGATGCCTGCGCACAAATCACAGTCTCGTCCGCACCAGGGACGCGATATGTTGCATTCCTGGTGCGGAGGAGAGTGTGTGATTTTGTGCGCAGGCATCCGCCTGCATACAAATCGCATGAGA
The DNA here is from genome assembly GCA_033576535.1 of Allobates femoralis. NCBI lineage: Eukaryota > Metazoa > Chordata > Amphibia > Anura > Aromobatidae > Allobates > Allobates femoralis. The sequence goes on from JARQOC010000003.1 coordinate 67,303,080, forward strand.
GTGAATGGGAGCGCACTGTCATGCGCAGTCAAGCGCAGAATCGTGCGCTCTCATTATAAAGATAGGGGCTTCTGCTGGCTGCGTACACATGGCGCTTCCCCTCCGCAGAATGCTTAGGCTGGGTTCACATTGGCGTTCCCCTCCAAACTACAGACTTGTCAATCCTCCCAGCCCCCGCACTGAGCTCTGCGAGGATTTTACTAGATTCTAAGCTGAAACCTCAGTTATGTGATATACATGTTCCTGGCAAAGCAAGACTAGTGAGCGCAGCCTCACTCAATACAAATGTATGGCGTGGGCGTGTCTGATTACTGGGTGCAGCCTTGCTCCATACACCTGTATTGAAAGAGGCTGTGCCCAGTTGTTGTGTCGCCGGGAACATGTATATCATATAATTGAGGTCTCTTCCTCCTTTAGAAACGTGCGAGTCCTCGCAGCGCACAGTGCAAGCGACTGCAGAGTTACCAATCCTCCCAGCGCCATCAGTTTAGACCGGACAAACCCCCTGTTAAGGAGTTAGCTGAGCCTGCCAGGTATTGATGACTACAGCTGCAGAATATGTTGTTAATGACTGTTGGGATCCCAGACCACTGATTGCATCTAAAAGCAAAGCGCTGTAAGTGACTGCCCTGCTGTAGGATAGTGCTCTCTGCTGGACACTTGGCTACTGCAGAGTATCTATAGTGAACCCGTCCCCTTCCCCACCCCTTTCTTCTCACCCCCCGGTGCTTTATAAACTGATAGCAGCGCCTTCAGCAGCATCTATGCTGCAGTCTGTGTAGGGGTCTATACTCTCTTGCCCCCACCCCCCACCCCATACTCTGAAGGAAACAACATGCTATAATGTTTCCTGCCATGTATGTAAGTCACTATTTAGGCGGTCTGAGGGGGTCTAGTCACTGTGTCCCAACATCTCTTCCAGCCTGGTCCTCCCTGCCTCTGGTTCAGCTGCCTCTTCTCTTTTTGGCCCCTCCTCAGATTCATCTTTGCTCATGCAGGTGCACAGAGCTCAGCCGGAGTGTGGGGAGACCAGCTGTCGGGCACCAGGGCCCGCCCTGTTATGTTCTGCTGTATGTGATACTTCACGTAGATGCAATGATGACAGCCGGGCTCCTCGCTCTGCGCCTGTGTTAACAAAAATGAATCTGCGCAGGCGCCAAAGAGGAGGAGAGGCCCAGCCCGCCAGTGATGTTGGGACACAGTGACAAGACCCCTCAGACCGCCTAAGTAATGACTTACTTTTTGATATTTCCCACCATGCATGTGTACCTTCAAAGAATGCCTCACAGATACTGCGTTCACTTTGTAAATCACTAGGGGGTGACAGGTTCTCTTTAAAAGACCAGGACCTCCGCTGCTGGACCAGGTGGGGGCTGCTACATCTTGTCCAGAGCTGCGCTCATGAGATTTCATCTTTTGCTGGTACTGGAAAAAGCAGCTTTTCTTTAGACAAAAACGAAGCAATAGGTAAAAACAAATTTTGCAATAGGATTTGTTTATGTTCAGCATTTACAGCAAAATACACATACTGGAGTATTGACAGTAAAAATGCTAACATGAAATGTGTGTGCTGCGTTTTTGATGTTGGATATTTTATGCAATTTGTACTCCCCTTCATACGAACCTGTGAAAAACGCTGCAGTAATTGCAGACTGTGCAGGTAAGAAACTACTTCAAATGTCAAAGGAAAAAAAAAAACGGAGCCTCCTCAACTTTTGGTTCTTTTCCATATGTTCAATAAAACTGCTTTGTTGGAAACTTCCTGTGCCTTAGCATGTGCGGATGCATGTAAAGGCATGTGTGGATTATGTGTTTGTTACAGCTGCCGAACAGCACTACACATGGTTGTTCTTTTTTTTTTCTCCCTGGTTTGGATTTTCCTCATCTCCGTATAATATGTAAACTACACAAATAAAACGCATTCCCTTTTTAAGGGAAATTTGATGTGGATTTAACTCCTTAATGCATACTATTGCGTATTTGTGTCATACCAGTTCAATTCATTTGTATGTATATGTGTGTATTTTGGGGCATTTTAATTCAGGCAGTAAGGGATAAAAGAGAAAAATTGACCACAAGTCAGTGTTTGCAGTGTAAAAAAAAAAAAACAAAAAACACTGGACATGACTTAGGCCAAGTTTACACAGGGTGTTTGTGCTGCAATTTTCTTCTGCAGCAAAAAAAGGTGTGCCTTTGATTTTTTTCACTCTTCAATGCTTTTAATGTTGGAAAAAAAGCAGCAAAAGAACTGAGGGTATGTGCACGATTAGGGTTTGCGTTGTGCAGTACAATCACAGTGGATAGATTTCTAGAAATCCCATGCCCACTGTGCATCCCCTCTCCGCAATGTGCAGCTCCATAGCATGTTATTTAATTTTAGAGCACCATTCATTCCATGGTGCTGTACATGAGAAAGGGTTACATACAAAACAAATGAAAAAGACAGTGAACAAACCAGTGCCACAGTGGTACAGAGGGGAAAAGATCCTGCCCTTGTGGGCTTACATTCTATAGAGTAGCTGAGAGGGCAGACAGTAAGTTAGGTCAACTCCATCAGTGGTGGAGCACTAGCTCCAGTGGCAGTAGGGTCATTCCAGGCTGTAAGATGTTCTGAAGAGATGGGTTTTTAGGTTCCACTTGAAAGTTCCGAGTGTATAAGAGAGTTCGACGCATTGGGGTGCAGAATGCCAGAGGATCGGGGATGCTTGAAAGAAGTCTTGGACGATCCTCATCCAACTGCCTACAAGTCTGGAAGACAGAAGGTCTTGGGAGGATCGAATATTAACAAGTTGGGTGATAAGGGGACATTAGTACAGAGATATATTGGGGAGACATATTGTAGACGGCTTTGTAAGTCAATGTTAGTGGTTTTAAATTGGATACGTTGGGAAATTGGGAGCCAGTGAAGACATTTGCAGAAGGGAGAAGTGGAGGAGCAGCAGGGAGAAGTGGATTAGTCGGGCATCAGAGTCCAAGACAGATTGGAGAGGTGCGAGTGTTAGCAAGGAGGCCACAGAAGAAGATGTTGCAGTAGTCAAGGCGGGAGATGATAAGGGCATGCACTAATATTTTAGTAGATTGGGTGTTGTGAAAAGGACGGACCCTGGAAATATTTTTGAGGTGGCGAGGGCTTGGATGTGTGGTTTGAAGTATGAGGCAGAATCAAGGGTTACTCTGAGGCAGCGGACATTCGGTACAGGAAAAAGCATGATATCATTTATTGTGATAGATCAAGTAGGGAAGATGGGTGAGATAGAGAAAGATGATGAGTTTGGGTTTTGTCTACAATGAGTTTAAGAATCAAGAGGAGTATAAGGAGGTTATGGCTGATAGATAGTCCGGGATTCTGGATAGCAAAGAGGTGACATCTGGGCCAGAGAGGTAGATATGAGTGTCATTGGCGTACAGGTGGTATTGGAAGCTGTGGGACTTTTAGTTGTCCCAGGACGAGGGTATAGATGGAAAAAAGTAGGGGTACTAGGACAGAGCCTTGACAGACCTCATCAGAGAGGGGATAAAGAGGTAGTATGGGAGTGGGAGACGCTATATGTTTGGTCAGAAAGGTATGAAGAGATCCCCGATAGGGCCAGGTCAATGATACCAATGGAAGAAAGGATCTGTAGTAGGAGGGAGTGGTCAGGTTTAGAAGGAGGAGGATGGAGAATTGTCTATTAGCTTTGGCGGTAAGTAGGTTGTTGGTAATTTTGGTCCGGGCAGTTTCAGTGGAGTGGTGGGAGCGGAAGCCAGATTGAAGGTTGTCAAAGAGAGAGTTAAGGTACTGCTACACGCTTCAAGGTTGTTAGGATATCGCCAACGATCTCGTGGGCACGCGATCGTTAGGACATATTTTTGACATCATTGGTGAGATGTCACACGTCTAGATATTGTGGATGACGCACCAACGATGTGGCAAGCAGCCATCATTCGCACAACCCAGCGAACAATACTTGTTCACTGTTGTGAATAGGAGAAAAGTCAGTAACGACATTGTTATTGCGGTGTCATACACAAGGACGCAGCAGGTTGGCTGATCGAGGATCGCTTGATTTGAGAACATGTTCTCAAATCTGCGATCAGCGATCCAATGATTTATTGTAGTCGTATCTCTGTGTCACACGAAACGACGTCCTAATGGTGTAGTTTGAACAACTCCAAACCTGTGACTATTGAGCGATATCGTTCACGATCTCGTACCGAGTAACTGGGCCTTTAGATGAGTGGTGGGATGAGAGTCAGTGTGGACATGCTTTTTAAGAAGTTTGGAGGCGAACGGCAGCAGAGATATGGGGCAGTAGCTGGATGTGGAGGTCGGGTCAAGATAAGGCTTCTTTAGGATAGGTGTAACTGGCATGTTTGAAAGCAGAAGGAAATGTACCAGAAAATTGTTAATTAATTGGTGCGAAGTTGGAAGTGATCTCCAGCAGGTGAATGCAGGGAAAAACCACCCTGCACCGAACGCAGATCGTGGGCACAGTGGGGCTGCCCTCAACCCTGTGTTCACCTCCGGCTTTCCTAAGGTCCGGAGCCCCTGCGTCCAGGATGTAGTGCCTCTGGATAGTCTGCAGAAATCCTCACAGAATTGGAGTGCAGCCTGTTGCAAAAACGCAGCAGTTTTCCATTTCAGTCAAGTGAATAAAACAGGTATGTGTATTAGGGTACCTTTACACGTCGCGATATCATTCCGATATCGCATACAATTTCACGGGAGCGCGCACGTTTTTGGCACTTGTCCAAGATCGCATAGTAGATGTCACACAGGGAGATATCGGCAGGCAACACAACTACGATGTTGTACTCCCCTTCTTTGTGCTGGGTATTAGCAACCCAGGGAACGAGCATTTAACATTGTAGTGAATAGGGGAAGTTGCGCTCCAAATCGTAGTTGCGCCGTCACACAGCACGATCATGCCAGATCACATATGCAATATCGTATGGTTGAAGGGCTTGCACAATCTTCTTGCAATATCGTAGCTACGATTTTTTTCGCGTCGCGTTGCCCATTTACACGACACAACGCACCAATGATAACAACTGCAACGGCCGTACCACGTGACTTTTTGTCGATGTTGCATTGCGATATCGCAACGTGTAAAGGTACCCTTAGATTTTTGAAATCTGTAAGTTTTGCTAGAAATGAAGAAAGCAGCCTTTTATTAGCATGGATATGCATAAAGCCAATGCAAAAAAAAAAAATGCCCTGTTTGAACATAGCCTTAGAGATCCAGCAAGTATACACCGCGTCAAAAACTCATTGTGGAAGCTTAACCTTGAGGGATCTGTTATGCAGCGAGTGGAGTCACTTCTTGTACTTGATGTGTGGGAAGCGAGGAGGACGGTCAGGTGTAGCAATATGAACAACTCTCACTGAGGTCAAATTATGATGACGTGTTCAGGTCAAATTTCATGTTGTCATAAATCAGCTGAGAGGAAGAGCAAAGATAAGAGTTATGAACTCTCCCCAGGAGGAGCTCGCTGACTTAGGCTACTTTCACATAACGATTTTGAAGGGAGCCGATGCTGTCCGATAAATTCAGACAGCATCGGCTCCCTTCTGATGCCTGGAATCGGATGCCAAATAGGCATCCGATTCCGGCATTAAATCGTAGCCTCTGCCTCGGGGCTGAAAAAAAAAAAAAAAAAAATATGCTCACCTATCCCCGAGGCCCCCGGTGTGTCCCACAGTCTCCCGGTGTCCTCGCGGTGTCTGCAGAGGTCGTCTTCTGCTGTACAGGACCTGCCATGGTGTCACAGTCACGTGACCGCAGGTTACACTGCGGGACACGGCGGGGGCCTCGGGGATAGGTTAGCATATATATATATTTTATTTTTTAACTCCTGCTGTCCCAGTTAGGAGTTTTACTGTACTGAGCATGCTCAGTACTGTAAAATCGGGTCCGAGGAAACATCCGATGTTTCCTCGGACCCTGCTCCATAGTGCCCCATGTTAAATTGATCGGGCCAAATCGGATGTGCACTAAATGGCATCCGATTTGGTCCGATCCGAGTTTGTCCGATTTTATTTTCGTTGCAAAAATCGGAGCATGCTCCGATTTTTGCACCGATAAAGAAATCGGACAGAATGCCATTTAGTACACATCCGATTCGGTCCGATGCCCATAGGGCTGCATGGGGGCCAAAATCGGTCCGATGCTGTCTGATTTTTATTGGACAGCATCGGATTTACAAAATCCGTAGTGTGAAACCAGCCTAAGGGTGGAGGCACACTGTCATGCATCAAAAACGGAGCATTTTTGATGCACGACAGTGATGCAAGTGTGGTGCGAGTGTGCTGCGAGTATGGTGCCAGAGTGATGAATGTGGTGTGACTGTGGTGCGAGTGTGGTCAGTGTGTTTTTAACATGGTCTTTCTCATGCTGTATCTGCTAGAATAGCTAAATCAGGTTTAATAGGCTCCTGCTGTTACTTCCGGGGCCGCCTATTAAGCTCATTACATATTCACTGCACTGTCAAACTAACAGCCAATCACAGGAGCTCACACTCTACGGGAGCCTCTGTGATTGGCTGTTGTAATCAGACTGGATTTTCTCAATCTGGACAGTGATTCTGCTTGGTTGCCATACACATTAGTGTACGGAAATGCGCTCCCCTGCTGTGTGATGAGTAACTCTGCTGTGACTGCGGCTGGTATATGCGCCGCTCATACTGCAGCTGCGGTCACAGCAGAGTTAACTCTCTGCTTACCGGTGCTGCAGTGATCGGTAAGCAGGGAGTTAAATCCAGTAGCTTATGAATGAGTTGGCTCATTCATGAGCCGCTGTGATGTGGGCACTGCTTAACGTTGCTATAGTAACCGATAGTTTGGTTACTATAGCAACGGGGCCCGCGGTGACGTCGCCGCTTAATGCCCACAGCCTCACTGACTCATCACACAGCAGGGGAGCGCATTTCCGCCCCCTGCTGTGTGATGTAGCAGTGCTGAATGAGTTCAAGAAGAAGAGAGAAGACCTGGATCTTTAGAGGGATATGTGGTGGTAATAAAGATGGAGTCCCTAATGGTGATTCTTAATGGCCAGGTCAAACTTGGCCTAACATTAAGAATCTCGGGCTTAATACCAGCTAAATAAACTAAGCTGGTATTAACCCCTTTATTACCCAGCGTGCCACCGCCACCAGGGCCACTGGAAGAGCCCAGTAAGGCGCCTGGAAATGGCGCTAATTATTAATTCGCCATTTTCAGGGGCGTCTGCGGGCTGCTATTCTTTAGCGTGAGGGGGCCCTATAACAATGGGCACTCACCCCGCTGAGAATACCAGCCCTCAGCTGCTTAGTTTTTACCTTGGCTGGCATGGAAAATAGGGTGGAGCCCACGCATTTTTTTTGCCAGCCAAGGGGATATTAAGCAGCTGAGGGTGGCAGCTCGCAGTTTGCCTGCTTTCATTGGGCTAGACTTAAAAATGCTGCGAAGCCCCACGTGTTTTTTTTTAAATAATTATTTATTTAACACCCTATAACGCCAGGTTGGTTGCTATACACTAATGTGTATGGCAACCAGGGGCTGACTGGCGACACAAACCCTGTGTGGCAATATTTTTCCGCCAGCCCTTAGGTGAGGACCGGGGGGGGTTGCTGTCGGAAATTTTCGGCAGCCCATCTCAGTCCAGCCAGCCCTTAGGTGAAGACCGGGAGGGGGGGTGGGGTGCTGTCGGAGATTTTCGGCGGCCCATCTCCGTGCCGCCAGCCCTTAGGTGAGGTCCGGGGGGGCCGGCCCATTTCTGTGGGTGGGCGGCCCTAGGTGGGGGCTATACCACCAGCCCGGGGGGCACTTGCCCCCCTGCCACCTGGGCCAGTCCGCCCCTGATGGCAACCAAGCAGAATCACTGTCCAGATTGGCTGTTGTAATCAGACTGGATTTTCTCAATCACAGAGGCTCCCATAGAGTGTGAGCTCCTGTGATTGGCTGTTAGTTTGACAGTGCAGTGAATATGTAATGAGCTTAATAGGCGGCCCCGGAAGTAACAGCGGGAGCCTATTAACCCCTTCACGACCCTTGGCCCACCGTTTGGGCCATGAAAACAAGTTCGTTCCCGACCTTTGGCCCAAACGGTGGGCCATGGAATGATCGCGCTCCTGCGGCGCGTGTGAGGGGGGTGACTCAGGTGTCACTGTACATAATGCACAGTGACAACCTGTAGTTCACCCCACGGGGGGTGGATTAACCCCCCCGTGCCTAGGGCCCCTCTGATTGGCAGTGAAAATCTGTCACTGCCATTCAGAATCAATGGAATATTTCACCAATGAAAATTGGTGGAATATTCTGGATTTGGGCTGGCCTGATGCATATAGCATCAGGCATTGGCTGGGGGGGTATGTGTGTCCCCCCCCCTGGATCCGATTGGGGCTAGTGTCCATGTGACGCTAGCCCTCCAATCGGCTATCCAGGGGAGTGTTTACAATGGTGGACCACGCTTCCCTGGTCCATTCCGTCCCTGGATGCCAAGGAGCGTGGTCCATCTGCCGCCGACCGACACCGATCTGCAGCACCGAGACCGATCCGCCGCACCGAGACCGATCCGCCGCCGCCGCCGCCGCCGCCCCCGCCGCCGCAGCCGCAGCCGCCGGTAACCTCTTTCCCTGTCTCTGTACTCCCTCTGTGCGCCGCCTGTCCCTGTCTTCTCTTTCCCTCTCTCTTGTATTTGCTCCGTTCTACCCCTCCCTCCTGCACATCCCCCCCTCTCCCCCGCACATCCCCCCATCTCCCCCCCTCCATCCCCCACCTCTCCCCCTCCATCCCCCATCTCCTCCCCTCCATCCCCCTCCTCCTCTGTGCACTGACCGGCTGGTTCTGCCACTCGTTCTGCCAGCCGGTGTAAAGTGATTACAGGCAGCAGTTGCACCTGTGATCACCCATCCCCCCTCCCTGTCCCAGTGATCACCCACCCTGCTACTGCCCCCCCCCTGCTGCTGGCTCCTTAGCTCCCTCTTGCACCTGCACGCTTGACCGCCTGCGCCCCGTCCGCCCGAGCGCTCCCCGTCCGCCCGAGCGCTCCCCGTCCGCCCGAGCGCTCCCCGTCCGCCCGAGCGCTCCCCCGTCCGCCCGAGCGCTCCCCCGTCCGCCCGAGCGCTCCCCCGTCCGCCCGAGCGCTCCCCGTCCAGCCCTCGCCGTCCGCCCTAGCCCTCGCCGTCCGCCCTAGCCCTCGCCGTCCGCCCTAGCCCTCGCCGTCCGCCCTAGCTCTCGCCGTTAGCCCTCGCCGTCTGCCCAGCCCTCGCCGTCTGCCCAGCCCTCGCCGTCTGCCCAGCCCTCGCCGTCTGCCCAGCCCTCGCCGTTAGCCCTCGCCGTCTGCCTAGCCCTCGCCGTCTGGCCAGGCGCTCGGCGTCTGCCCGAGCGCTCGCCTTTCTGCCCGAGCGCTCGCCTTTCTGCCCGAGCGCTCGCCGTCTGCCTAGCCCTCGCCGTCTGCCCAGGCGCTCGGCGTCTGCCCGAGCGCTCGCCTTTCTGCCCGAGCGCTCGCCGTCCGCCCTAGCCCTCGCCGTCCGCCCTAGCCCTCGCCGTCCGCCCTAGCCCTCGCCGTCCGCCCTAGCCCTCGCCGTCCGCCCTAGCCCTCGCCGTCCGCCCTAGCCCTCGCCGTCTGCCCAGCCCTCGCCGTCTGCCCAGCCCTCGCCGTCTGCCCAGCCCTCGCCGTCTGCCTAGCCCTCGCCGTCTGGCCAGGCGCTCGGCGTCTGCCCGAGCGCTCGCCTTTCTGCCTGAGCGCTCGCCGTCCGCCCTAGCCCTCGCCGTCTGCCTAGCCCTCGCCGTCTGCCCAGGCGCTCGGCGTCTGCCCGAGCGCTCGCCTTTCTGCCCGAGCGCTCGCCGTCCGCCCTAGCCCTCGCCGTCTGCCCAGCCCTCGCCGTCTGCCCAGCCCTCGCCGTCTGCCCAGCCCTCGCCGTCTGCCCAGCCCTTGCCGTTAGCCCTCGCCGTCTGCCCAGCCCTCACCGTCTGGCCAGGCGCTCGGCGTCTGCCCGAGCGCTCGCCTTTCTGCCCGAGCGCTCGCCTTTCTGCCCGAGCGCTCGCCGTCCGCCCTAGCCCTCGCCGTCCGCCCTAGCCCTCGCCGTCCGCCCTAGCTCTCGCCGTTAGCCCTCGCCGTCCGCCCTAGCCCTCGCCGTCCGCCCTAGCTCTCGCCGTTAGCCCTCGCCGTCTGCCCAGCCCTCGCCGTCTGCCCAGCCCTCGCCGTTAGCCCTCGCCGTCTGCCCAGCCCTCGCCGTCTGCCCAGCCCTCGCCGTCTGCCCAGCCCTCGCCGTTAGCCCTCGCCGTCTGCCTAGCCCTCGCCGTCTGGCCAGGCGCTCGGCGTCTGCCCTAGCCCTCGCCGTCCGCCCTAGCCCTCGCCGTCCGCCCTAGCTCTCGCCGTTAGCCCTCGCCGTCCGCCCTAGCCCTCGCCGTCCGCCCTAGCTCTCGCCGTTAGCCCTCGCCGTCTGCCCAGCCCTCGCCGTCTGCCCAGCCCTCGCCGTTAGCCCTCGCCGTCTGCCCAGCCCTCGCCGTCTGCCCAGCCCTCGCCGTCTGCCCAGCCCTCGCCGTCTGCCCAGCCCTCGCCGTTAGCCCTCGCCGTCTGCCTAGCCCTCGCCGTCTGGCCAGGCGCTCGGCGTCTGCCCGAGCGCTCGCCTTTCTGCCCGAGCGCTCGCCTTTCTGCCTGAGCGCTCGCCGTCCGCCCTAGCCCTCGCCGTCTGCCCAGCCCTCGCCGTCTGCCCAGCCCTCGCCGTCTGCCCAGCCCTCGCCGTCTGCCCAGGCGCTCGCCTTTCTGCCCGAGCGCTCGCCTTTCTGCCCGAGCGCTCGCCTTTCTGCCCGAGCGCTCGCCTTTCTGCCCGAGCGCTCGCCGTCCGCCCTAGCCCTCGCCGTCCGCCCTAGCCCTCGCCGTCCGCCCTAGCCCTCGCCGTCCGCCCTAGCCCTCGCCGTCCGCCCTAGCCCTCGCCGTCCGCCCTAGCCCTCGCCGTCCGCCCTAGCCCTCGCCGTCCGCCCTAGCTCTCGCCGTTAGCCCTCGCCGTCCGCCCTAGCCCTCGCCGTCCGCCCTAGCTCTCGCCGTTAGCCCTCGCCGTCTGCCCAGCCCTCGCCGTCTGCCCAGCCCTCGCCGTTAGCCCTCGCCGTCTGCCCAGCCCTCGCCGTCTGCCCAGCCCTCGCCGTCTGCCCAGCCCTCGCCGTCTGCCCAGCCCTCGCCGTCTGCCCAGGCGCTCGCCTTTCTGCCCGAGCGCTCGCTCTTTCTGCCGAGCGCTCGCCTTTCTGCCCGAGCGCTCGCCTTTCTGCCCGAGCGCTCGCCGTCCGCCCTAGCCCTCGCCGTCCGCCCTAGCCCTCGCCGTCCGCCCTAGCCCTCGCCGTCCGCCCTAGCCCTCGCCGTCCGCCCTAGCTCTCGCCGTTAGCCCTCGCCGTCCGCCCTAGCCCTCGCCGTCCGCCCTAGCTCTCGCCGTTAGCCCTCGCCGTCTGCCCAGCCCTCGCCGTCTGCCCAGCCCTCGCCGTTAGCCCTCGCCGTCTGCCTAGCCCTCGCCGTCTGCCCGAGCGCTCGCCTTCCGCCCGACAGGCCCCTCCGCCCGACAGGCCCCTCCGCCCGACAGGCCCCTCCGCCCGACAGGCCCCTCCGCCCGACAGGCCCCTCCGCCCGACAGACTCCTCCGCCCGACTGACCCCACACATCAAACAGACTCCTCCGCCCGACTGACCCCACACATCAAACAGACTCCTCCGCCCGACTGACCCCACAAATCAAAGTTACACCAAGCACCCGCATACACACGTACACTCACACTACGGTACAATAAATTCTAGATTTTTTTTTACACACGCACACAAAACACAGCACACAATGTCCCGCCCGTCCCGTTCGTCACAGTCCTCAAGGTCAGAAAGGGCGTACTCGGCTGAGGAGGCATATGCTATACTTGCCTCCGATGCTGACAGTGAGGGAGAGGACCCCACGTTCCTCTATTCCTCACATTCTTCCTCCTCCAGTGACACCAACTCGCCTCCAAGACAACGTCGCAGGACAAGACATCGTCCGGGGGCCGTAGAAGAAGAGCCGCAGCCTGGAGAAGAGCCGCAGCCTGGAGAAGAGCCGCAGCCTGGAGAAGAGCCGCAGCCTGGAGAAGAGCCGCAGCCTGGAGAAGAGCCGCAGCCTGGAGAAGAGGAGCCGGAGGCCATGGACCCACAGCCGTCTGTGAGTAACCCTCAAACTGGTGCTAGTCACGCCCAAGCTAGCACCAGGGCCCCCGTGTGGACCCCCGTCCCTGAACAATACACTCCACAGATTCCTGATTTCCTTCCCCAATCAGGAATCCAGCTTGAGACCACAAACTTCAGGGAAATTGACTTTTTCAAAGTCTTTTTCTCTGAGGACATTGTGAGTCTCATGGTGGACCAGACCAATATTTACGCCCAACAATTTCTGGTCCAAAACCCAGATTCCATATTTTCTTCTTGGAGTCCCGTGGACTCTGGAGAAATGTTGAAGTATTGGGGATTGGTACTTCACATGGGGATTGTGAAGAAACCAGAAATCCGCCAATACTGGAGTAAAGATATTTTCTATCACACTCCAGTGGTCGGCGCGGTGATGGCCCGAAAGCGATTCGAGGCCATTCACAAATTTTTACATTTCAGGGACAACTCGGACAGCCTTCCCCGCGATGACCCGAATTTCGACAGATTGTTCAAAATTCGGCCGGTCATCGAACACTTCAGCAACAAGTTTGCTGAAGTGTACGTTCCAGAACGGGAAATTTGTGTGGATGAATCCCTCGTCCACTTCAAAGGTAGGCTGCAGTTCCGGCAATACCTCCCCAGCAAGAGGGCGAGGTACGGAATCAAACTCTACAAGCTGTGTGAGAGTACCTCAGGGTACACTTACAGCTTTAGAGTGTACCAAGGAAAGGATTCGAGGATCGAGCCCCCAGAGTGTCCCCCTGCTCTGGGGGTAAGCGGGAAAATAGTGTGGGATCTGATCCACCCACTACTTGATAAAGGTTACCATCTGTACGTTGATAACTTTTATACAAGTATCCAACTATTTAATTCCCTTTCTGCCAGAACTACCGCCGCTTGCGGTACTGTGCGCAGAAACCAAAAGGGTCTCCCTCTGACGCTGGTTGAGCAGCCTCTCCCAAGAGGTGAGAGTCGAGCTCAATGTAGCAGCAACATGCTTGTGGTCAAGTTCAAAGACCGAAGGGATGTCTTTTTCTTGACCACAATTCATGGCCCCGGCACCACGGCCACCACCACCAGAGGTACCCCAGGACGGGTCCACAAACCGGACTGCGCCCTGGGATACAACAAGCACATGGGGGGGGTTGATCTGTCTGATCAAGTCCTCCAGCCCTACAGTGCCATGCGGAAGGCGAAGGTTTGGTACAAAAAACTGGCCGTGCACATCGTTCAAATGGCAATGTATAACGCATACGTGCTATCACGATGTGCAGGTCAGACCACCAACACCTTCCTCCAGTTCCAGGAGAAGGTGATCAAGGCCCTGATGTTTAGAAGAGGAGGAGGAGGAGAAGAAGAAGAAGCGCGCCCCAGCACTCCTGGAACTAGAGGCTCCCGTGTGGTACCAGGGCAACATTTTCCCCGTGAGGTCGCAACTTCAGAAAGAAAAAGGTGCCGGGTCTGCTATCAAAGAGGGAGACAACAGAAAACACGTTTCATATGTGAAACGTGTCCAGACAAACCAGGACTGTGTGTGAATGATTGCTTCAAAATTCATCACCAGTCCCCGGACTGATATACTGACCTTTCCTACACAACTCACCCACACCAGCATGACATACACAACATCACACACACACACACACACACACACACACAACACCCGAACACTGAACCTTGCACTGATAAGTGCCCCTTAGTCTTTACCATGGCTTTGGGGTCTCATTCCGGTGCTAGAACAAATCCCTTCCTGCAGAACGGCCAGGTTACAAGTTGACCTGTCCTTCTGGAAGGCTGGGTACAGATGTGTAATTATGCTCTATATGTGTATGGGGTCACTTGTGGGGGAGCTCCAATGTTTAGGCACAGAGGGGCTCTCCATACGCAACCTGGTGTTTGCTAACAATAGGAATTGTTAGCGGACACCATGTCACGTATGGAGAACCCCTGTGTGCCTAAACATTGGAGCTCCCCCACAAGTGACCCCATTTTGGAAACTAGACCCCCCAGGGAACATATCTAGCTGCATAGTGAGCACTTTGAACCCTCAGGTGCTTCACAAATTGATCCGTAATAAGGAAAAAATACTTTATTTTCACACAAATTTTCTTTTTTAATTTTTACGGATCAATTTGTGCAGCCCCTGGGTTTCAAAGTGCTCACTATGCATCTAGATACGTTCCCTGGGGGGTCTAGTTTCCAAAATGGGGTCACTTGTGGGGGAGCTCTAATGTTTGGGCACACAGGGGCTCTCCATAAGCAACCTGGTGTTTGCTAACAATTGGAATTGTTAGCGGACACCATGTCGCGTTTGGAGAGCCCCTGTGTGCCTAAATATTGGAGCTCCCCCACAAGTGACCCCATTTTGGAAACTAGACCCCCAGGGAATATATTGAGATGGGTAGTGAGCATATTGAAGCCCCAGGTGCTTCACAAATTAATAAAAAAAAAAGATTTTTGCGGAAAAAAAAGTACTTTTTCATTTTTATGGATGAATTTGTGAAGCACCTGGGGGTTGAAAGTGCTCGCTATGCATCTAGATGCGTTCCCTGGGGGGTCTAGTTTCCAAAATGGGGTCACTTGTGGGGGAGCTCTTATGTGGAGACGCACAGGGGCTCTCCAAACGCAACATGGTGTCCGCTAACAATTTGAGCTAATTTTGCATTCAAATTGTTAGCGGACACCATGTTGTGTTTGGAGAGCCCCTGTGCGTCTCCACATAGAGCTCCCCCACAAGTCACCCCATTTCTGAAACTAGACCCCAAAGGAACGTATCTAGGTGCATAGTGAGCACTTTGAACCCCCAGGTGCTTCACAAATTGATCCGCAATAATGAAAAAAGAAAATTTTAGTGGAAAAAATAGTGATTTTTCATTTTTATGGATGAATTTGTGAAGCACCTGGGGGTTGAAAGTGCTCACTATGCATCTAGATATGTTCCCTGGGGGTCTAGTTTCCAAAATGGGGTCACTTGTGGGGGAGCCCCAATGTTTAGGCACCCAGGGGCTCACCAAACACAACATGGTGACAGCTAACAATTTGAGCTGATTTTTATTCAGATTGTTAGCGGACACCATGTTGCGTTTGGAGAGCCCCTGTGCGTCTCCACATAAGAGCTCCCCCACAAGTGACCCCATTTTGGAAACTAGACCCCCCAGGGAACATATCTAGATGGGTAGTGAGCATATTGAAGCCCCAGGTGCTTCACAAATTAATGAAAAAAAAAGATTTTTGCGGAAAAAAAGTACTTTTTCATTTTTATGGATGAATTTGTGAAGCACCTGGGGTTGAAAGTGCTCGCTATGCATCTAGATACGTTCCCTGGGGGGTCTAGTTTCCAAAATGGGGTCACTTGTGGGGGAGCTCTTATGTGGAGACGCACAGGGGCTCTCCAAACGCAACATGGTGTCCGCTAACAATTTGAGCTAATTTTGCATTCAAATTGTTAGCGGACACCATGTTGTGTTTGGAGAGCCCCTGTGCGTCTCCACATAAGAGCTCCCCCACAAGTCACCCCATTTCTGAAACTAGACCCCCAAAGGAACGTATCTAGGTGCATAGTGAGCACTTTGAACCCCCAGGTGCTTCACAAATTGATCCGCAATAATGAAAAAAGAAAATTTTAGTGGAAAAAATAGTGATTTTTCATTTTTATGGATGAATTTGTGAAGCACCTGGGGGTTGAAAGTGCTCACTATGCATCTAGATATGTTCCCTGGGGGGTCTAGTTTCCAAAATGGGGTCACTTGTGGGGGAGCCCCAATGTTTAGGCACCCAGGGGCTCACCAAACACAACATGGTGACAGCTAACAATTTGAGCTGATTTTTATTCAGATTGTTAGCGGACACCATGTTGCGTTTGGAGAGCCCCTGTG
This sequence comes from Allobates femoralis, assembly GCA_033576535.1. Taxonomy (NCBI): domain Eukaryota; kingdom Metazoa; phylum Chordata; class Amphibia; order Anura; family Aromobatidae; genus Allobates; species Allobates femoralis. The sequence continues at coordinate 67,319,070 of JARQOC010000003.1, forward strand.
CGTCTCCACATAAGAGCTCCCCCACAAGTGACCCATTTTGGAAACTAGACCCCCCAGGGAACATATCTAGATGGGTAGTGAGCATATTGAAGCCCCAGGTGCTTCACAAATTAATGAAAAAAAAAGATTTTTGCGGAAAAAAAGTACTTTTTCATTTTTATGGATGAATTTGTGAAGCACCTGGGGGTTGAAAGTGCTCGCTATGCATCTAGATACGTTCCCTGGGGGGTCTAGTTTCCAAAATGGGGTCACTTGTGGGGGAGCTCTTATGTGGAGACGCACAGGGGCTCTCCAAACGCAACATGGTGTCCGCTAACAATTTGAGCTAATTTTGCATTCAAATTGTTAGCGGACACCATGTTGTGTTTGGAGAGCCCCTGTGCGTCTCCACATAAGAGCTCCCCACAAGTCACCCCATTTCTGAAACTAGACCCCCAAAGGAACGTATCTAGGTGCATAGTGAGCACTTTGAACCCCAGGTGCTTCACAAATTGATCCGCAATAATGAAAAAAGAAAATTTTAGTGGAAAAAATAGTGATTTTTCATTTTTATGGATGAATTTGTGAAGCACCTGGGGGTTGAAAGTGCTCACTATGCATCTAGATATGTTCCCTGGGGGGTCTAGTTTCCAAAATGGGGTCACTTGTGGGGGAGCCCCAATGTTTAGGCACCCAGGGGCTCACCAAACACAACATGGTGACAGCTAACAATTTGAGCTGATTTTTATTCAGATTGTTAGCGGACACCATGTTGCGTTTGGAGAGCCCCTGTGCGTCTCCACATAAGAGCTCCCCCACAAGTGACCCCATTTTGGAAACTAGACCCCCAGGGAACATATCTAGATGGGTAGTGAGCATATTGAACCCCCAGGTGCTTCACAAATTAATGAAAAAAAAAGATTTTTGCGGAAAAAAAAGTACTTTTTCATTTTTATGGATGAATTTGTGAAGCACCTGGGGGTTGAAAGTGCTCGCTATGCATCTAGATACGTTCCCTGGGGGGTCTAGTTTCCAAAATGGGGTCACTTGTGGGGGAGCTCTTATGTGGAGACGCACAGGGGCTCTCCAAACGCAACATGGTGTCCGCTAACAATTTGAGCTAATTTTGCATTCAAATTGTTAGCGGACACCATGTTGTGTTTGGAGAGCCCTGTGCGTCTCCACATAAGAGCTCCCCCACAAGTCACCCCATTTCTGAAACTAGACCCCCAAAGGAACGTATCTAGGTGCATAGTGAGCACTTTGAACCCCCAGGTGCTTCACAAATTGATCCGCAATAATGAAAAAAGAAAATTTTAGTGGAAAAAAATAGTGATTTTTCATTTTTATGGATGAATTTGTGAAGCACCTGGGGGTTGAAAGTGCTCACTATGCATCTAGATATGTTCCCTGGGGGGTCTAGTTTCCAAAATGGGGTCACTTGTGGGGGAGCCCCAATGTTTAGGCACCCAGGGGCTCACCAAACACAACATGGTGACAGCTAACAATTTGAGCTGATTTTTATTCAGATTGTTAGCGGACACCATGTTGCGTTTGGAGAGCCCCTGTGCGTCTCCACATAAGAGCTCCCCCACAAGTGACCCCATTTTGGAAACTAGACCCCCCAGGGAACATATCTAGATGGGTAGTGAGCATATTGACCCCCAGCTGCTTTACAAATTGATCTGTGAAAATGAAATAGTACTTTTTTTTTTCACAAAAATTTTCTTTTAGCCTAAGTTTTTTCATTTTCACATGGGCAGCAGGATAAAATTCATCCTAAAATTTGTTGGGCAATTTCTCCTGAGTACACCGATACCTCATATGTGGTCATAAACCACTGTTTGGGCGCACGGCAGGGCTCAGAAGGGAAGGAGCGCAATTTCACTTTTTGAATGTAAAATTAGCTCCAAAATTCAAATTGCGCTCCTTCCCTTCTGAGCCCTGCCGTGCACCCAAACAGTGGTTTATGACCACATATGAGGTATCGATGTACTCGGGAGAATTTGCACAACACATTTTAAGATCCATTTTATCCTGTTGCCCATGTGAAAATGAAAGAATTGAGGCTAAAAGAACATTTTTGATAAAAAAATTAAAATATCCATTTTTTGTTTCCACTTTGCTTTAGTTCCTGTGAAGCACCTGAAGGGTTAATCATCTTCTTGAATGTAGTTTTGAGTAGCTTGAGGGGTGCAGTTTTTGGAATAGTGTCACTTTTGGGTGTTTTCTGTCATGTACACCCCTCAAAAGGACTTCAAATGTGATGTGGTCACTAAAAAAAATGGTTTTGTAAATTTTGGTTGAAAAATGAAAAATTGCTCATGAACTTTGAACCCTTATAACGTCCTAACAAAAAATTTTTTTTTTTCCAAAATTGTGCTGATGTGAAGTAGACATGTGGGAAATATTATTTAATAACTTTTTTCTGTCACATATCTCTCTTGTTTATCAGAAAAAAAAATAAAAAATTTGAAAATTGTGAAATTTTCAAAATTTTTGCCATATTTTTGATTTTTTCACAAATAAACGCAAAAATTATCGACTTAAATTTCATACTAGCATGAAGCCCAATATGTCACGAAAAAACAATCTCAGAATCGCTAGGATCGGTTGAAGCGTTCCCGAGTTATAACCTCATAAAGGGACACTGGTCAGAATTGCAAAAAAGGCCAAGGTCTTTAGGGTCAAAATAGGCTGGGTCTTGAAGGGGTTAAACCTGATTTAGCTATTCTAGCATGGTGCTACAAACTTGCACCGTGTGGTGTATGGGTGCAAGATTTTCTCGCCTCCGTACACTTGCATTGTGCTCACGCGCGTCAGGATCGCGTGCAGTCGCAGCATGCTGTGACTGCACTCGTTTCTGACTCGCAATGCGAGTTAGGTGCGTGGGACTCGCACCAGTGTGCCCTGCCTGATAGGGCAACACTGGTCCAAGTGCAATGCGTTTTTCCCCACGCATTGCACTCGCGCGAGTCTCACGCCATTGTGCCTCCTGCATAATTCTCAGTTAACTCATCATGCAGCCAGCGCTAGACAGAGTAACAGGCTATAGAAGGCAAAGGGGCCAACATTTTCAATAGTAAATTAGAATTTTTTTTGCCAAAAAAGAAAAGCAAAATAACATTGAAGATGTACAATTAAAGAAAAAATGGCACTTATCAGGACTTCATAAAATCCTCTTTATTTCATCTTAATATTACATGCGATGGCAGGTGGAAAAGCACTGCACAGTACCAGGATGACAGCTGTTTCGTGTCAGCTCAACACTTCTACACATCCTCTAACTTTGGAGATGTCCTTATCCTTCAAAGCTTGATTTCTCAGCACTCACACACCAGACTGCTGTATTGTGTATTATTGCACCAAGTGACGTTCAATGACGAATCTACTTCGCCCAAGGAGTTGATGCTGACAGTTTTGTCCCGTGCCATTCTGATTAACCCCTTCACCCCCGGTAATTTTCTGTTTGTTACTCCCTTGCTTCCAAGAGCCTTACATTTTTTTTTCTTCTCTTCCAGCATGAAGCTGTATAAGGGCTTGGTTTTTGCAGGATAAGTTGTACTTTTGAATGAAACCATCCACTCTGCCTCTGTACTGGAAAATGGGTGGAAACAAGTGGCGAAATTGCAAAAAAAAAAAGTGTAATTCTGTAATTTTTTAAAAAAAAATTAAACTTATTATGTTCAATATGGTAAGACTTAGGCCGGCTTCACACCATGGTTTTATGGATCTGGGGCTGTCCGGTGTGAACCGGACAGCCCCACATGCGATTTTGGCCCATAGTATTCCTATGGGGCTGGATGGCAGCTATTTGCCATCCGGTTCCCTGCTGTCAGGGTGGATCCGGGAGAATTCATTTTTTTTCCCTGGACACAATCGCAGCTTGCAGCGTTTTTGTGTCCGGGGCAAAAATCGGACAAAATCAGATCCTCCCAGATCCGGTGCGATCCGGCGTCCTCTAATATGGGAGGCTATAGGTGCCGGATCTGACAGAAAATCTGATCCGGCTCCCAGATGCTGGGTGCTGAACTTCAGCACCATGGAGAGCTCCTGGCTGAGATTTCAGGACTGTGGCTAGCTCCCCACAAGCCGCAATCCTGACATTTCATCAAGGTACAGTTCCAGCAGCTGCAGATTGCCAATTCTGGCAGAAAGCAGGACCAGAGGGCATATTTGCCCTCCGATTCTGTTCTGTCCGGAGCTGTCAGGCTGTGGCCGGTGCTTCCTGCAAAACACCGAACACAGCCTGACACCACAGGCCGGCCTCACCTGGCAATACGATTCCCCAGGTCAGTACAAGTACCAAGACTCCAAGCATGTCTAATTTTTGTTTTTATTTTAATGTGTTTAAAAAACAAAAATTAGAAATTTGTCGCCATTTTCCGACACCCATAATGGTACATTTACACACGGACACAGGAAGGTAGACACTGCCAGGCATCGGACACAATTGTCAAATGTCCAACAACTTTCGTTTCACTTACTACAATAAGAAACCCAAAATCATCCGTGTTACCCCACCTGAGGTACACCAGATGACATATGAAACTGAACCAGATATATTTCAAAATAATTCACTTTTATTAATAATTTCATGTACAATTAATTTATTCAGGTACCAATTTATTCAGGTACCATTAACAACTGTTTACTAAAATTTCAGACAAATTTATAAAATGTGGTTCTACTCTGCCCCTTTTAACTAGCATCAGACAAGGAGAGTTGTAGCTTAGGCGGCCGTCACACGCATCAATTTCTTGCACGATATCGCTTAAGTGATCTGCTTTTTGATCGCTTAAGCGATATCGTTTGTTTGTCGCTGCGTGTAATCAAGCGATTTTACTATGTAAAATCGCTTGATTGTTTGATCGCAGATTGGTGAGCCGGAGATCATATCAAGCGATAAACGCATGATCAATCTGCATCATCGTGGTGTGTGACACCGCGATGACCGATCTCCCAGCGGCAGAGCCTATGCTGGGAGATGGTATCTATGGTAAACGTCGGGTTACTAAGCGCCGCGCGACGCCTAGTAACCCAATGTGTACCATAGTTACCAGCGATCTCGCTGGTCCACATCGCTGGTGAGTCTGCCTGTGTGACATCTCACCAACGATGTGAGCGATATTGTTAGCGATCGCGCGTGCATGTGATCGCTAACCATATCTCTCACAAGATTGAAGCGTGTGACGGCCGCCTTAGTTATATATATTAGCCTCTGTTGTGAATCCAGTGAGTCAAACATCAATTTTCCCACTGTCTCCAGGCATGTACCAGGTTCTAACTACTTATACAGCAGTCTCCATATGGCCGCTCACCTGTATACTTTTTTCTGCCTCTTCTCCGCTCCCTGTCGTGTTGTATTGCAGAGTCTCCCCACAAAAACCGCCTATGTACGTTTCAATTATCTCTTCATCAGGGCGTCCTGATCTCCTTGTCTGATGCTAGTTAAAAGGGGCAGAGTAGAACCACATTTTATAAATTTGTCTGAAATTTTAGTAAACAGTTTTTAATGGTACCTGAATAAATTAATTGTACATGAAATTATTAATAAAAATGAATTATTTTGAAATATATCTGGTTCAGTTTCATATGTTATCTGGTGTTCCTCAGGTGGGGTAACACGGATGATTTTGGGTTTTTTATCAGACACAATTGTGCCTGTTGCCATGAAAACACCACGATGTGGCGGCGTGTAATTCAGGCATTTCCCTTCTGTGTCTTGCAGTTCTGCAAGACACAGGAGGGAAATGCCTGAATTACACGCCGCCACATCGTGGTGTTTTCATGGCAACAGGCACAATTGTGTCCGATGCCTGGCGGTGTCTACCTTCCTGTGTCCGCGTGTAAAGGTACCATAACGGTCACATATTTCTGGGGCTGTGAAATGGCTTTTTTTTGCGCCCTGGGAAAAATTTTTTACCAATAACATTTCTTGGTAGATACAATATTTTGATCGTCTTCTATTGCACTGTTGCTGAAACAAAAAAAACGTATTTCTGGCGTTTAACTTATTTATATTTTGATTGGATATTTCTGAATGCGACAATACCAAATTTGTGTATTTTTTAAATCTTTTTTAATTGTTTTATTTTTGATGGGGCAAAAGGTGGACAATTTACACTTTAGTGGGAGTTTTTTTTTCCAAATTAATTTTTTTTTACTTTGTATTTGTTAGTCCCCTTAGGGGACTTGAAGCTCCAATCGCTTGTGCTATACAGAGTGGTGCATCAGCATCATTACAGCTCTGAATAGCAGAATTTATAGTCTCATATGAATGCCATCTCACAGTCTATGTTCACAGAAAGATTGTAATGACCTGCGCGGGGGTCATCAGCAAACCTCTGGCTGTATGATAACCCATAACCCATCGGCGCCCCACGAACACATGATTGGCGTTGTCAGTGACGCATTTCCTGTCTGTGAGTGGTAAATGCGGCTGTCTGTGATCACGGATCCTTCCGCTGCAGTTAGAGGCACTGGATGGATGATTAAAATGGAAGGAAAGGTGCAGGCTCAGCAAGTGAGCCAGCTCCAAAGGCAAGGGCATGGCTGATGACGATAATATATCATTGGCCATGAAGTAATTAAAATGTAACTGTCTTTTTAATTTTTATTACATGAATCACAACTTTGTAGCATATCTTAGTTTTTTGTGCTAGAATTGATCAGTCATCAACATTCTCAATTCTGAGATAAATCTGTATTCAGTGAAGACTTTCCCATCACAGATAGGAGATGGCAGATTAAACTAATGAGATTCTATATAGATGGAAGAAGGAGGGGGCAGAGCTCTGCCCCTAGTTCCTCCATCTGCATATAGCTCCTCCCTGTGCCTCTAGCTCCTCCCTGTGCTTCTAGCTTCTCCTTCTGCCTTTAAACCCCTTCCCGACCCTTGACGTAATGGTACGTCATCGGTTGGGTCCCGGTGTTTGATGTGAGTTCCGGTGCGGAGCTCACATCAAACACCCAACGTCTCAGCTGATCTCATCAGCTGAGATGTCGAGCTTCCAGCATCAATCGGGAGCTTCCAGCATCAATCGGATCCACGATCTCATCAGTGCTGCTAAGCCTTTGAATCCCGCAGCCATTCACTGAGAGCGGGAGCCAAAACCACCACTGCGAGGATCGCGCCGTTCCCCGCCGAGATCGGAGATCCTGCGATAAGATCGAGGGATCTCCGGTGCCCACATGATAGCCCCAGGTCCTGGTGTGAACTCGGAAGCTATCATGGACCACTCTCTGGCAGTGGTTGGCAAGCGCTGCCAACCACTGAAAGTGAAACCAAGTGCCCTGTTCTAATGTGCTGCAGCTTATCAGGACTTGGCACAAGGGATCAGACCCTGCAGCAGTGAGGCGCCCTATGGGGCTGTGTAAAAACAAGAATCAATTAAAAAATAAAGTTTTAAAAAATATGAAAAAAACCAAAGGTTTAAATCACCCCCCTTTTCCCCCATTCAAAATTAAAGTATTTAAAAAATTACACATATTTGGTATCGCCGCGTTCAGAAATGCCCGATCTATCAAGATATAATATCAATTAATGAGAGCTGTAAACTGTGTAACCGGAAAAAGGTCCAAACGCCAAAATTACGTACAACATTGCTGTAAAATGCAATAACGGACGATTAAAACAGCACATCCACCCAAAATAAGCCGTCACACAGCCCCAGATCCTGAAAACTGAGGACACTACAGGGTGCAGAACATGGTGCAAAAAATGCTATTCCTTTTTTTTTTTTTTTTTTTTTTTTTGTTTTTAAACTTCTGAATTTTTTTTTCACCACTTAGATACTAGTAAAAGTATACATGTTAGGTATCTATGAACTCGTACCGGGCAGAGACATCACACCGTCACGTCAGTTTTACCATATAGTGATCTTGGCGAATAAAAAACCCAAAAAACAAACATATAATTGCACTTTTTTTTGCAATTTCACTGCACTTTGAATTTTTTTCCTCATTTTCCTGGACACTATATGGTAAAATAAATGATTGCATCTGAAAGAACAACTCATCCCACAAAAAACAAGCCTCGTATGTCTATAATGATGGAAAAATTTAAAAGTTATGGGTCTTGGAAGCAAGATAGCAAAAAATGAAAAATCGCCAGGTGGTGAAGGGGTTAACTCCTCCCTCTTGCTCCACCTGCCTCTTCCCCGCCTCCCCCCTCCCCCCCTTATGCTTGTAGCTCAGGGGTAGGGAATTCCAGGTCTCAAGAGCTGCACACAGTGCTGATTTTCAGGATTTCCTTAGTATTGCACAGATGATAACTGAATCACCTGCACTTGTGATGATTCCAAACCCTGTGCAATACTAAAAAAATCCTGAAAACATGAGCTGTGTGCGGCTCTTGAGTCCTGGATTTCCCTACCCCTACTCTTAGCTCCTTTATTTGCCTTTAGCTTCTCTCTCTGCCTCTACCTCCTACTTCTACCTCTACCATTTGCCTCTAGACCCACCATTTGGCTCCTCCCTCTGCCTTTAGCTCCTTCTGCCTCTAGCTCCTCCATCTCAATCCCCCCTTTCTGCCTCTCACTCCCCTCTCTGCCTTTCACTCCTCCCTATGCCTCCTCTGGCCCCTCTCTCTGCCTCCTTTGACCCTGCCCTCTCTCCTCCCTATCACTCCTCCCTCTAGTTTCTCTCTCTCGCTCCTCCCTTTGCCTCCTCTAACCCCTCTCTCTGCCTCCTCTGGCTTCTCCTTCTTGCTCCTATAGCTCCTCTTTTGCTCCTCCCTTTGTCTTCTCTGGCCCCTCTCTCTGCCTCCTCTGGCTCCTTCCTCTCACTTGCTCCTCCCTCTTGCTCCTCCCGCTCTCTCCTCCCTCTTGCTCCTCCCTTTGCCTCCTCTGGTCCCTGCCTCTCCTCTCACTCCTCCCTCTAGCTCCTCTTGCTCCTCCCTTTTGCACCTCCCTCTTGCTCTTCCCTCTTGCTCCTCCCTTTGCCTCTGGCCCCTTCCTCTCACTCGCTCCTCCCTCTTGCTTTTCCCTTTTGCTCCTCCCTCTTGCTCTTCCCTCTTGCTCCTCCCAGTCTCTCCTCTCTCTTGCTCCTACCTTTTCCTCCTCTGGCCCCTCCCTCTCCTCTCACTCACCCCTCCCTCTTGCTCCTCTCTCTCGCTCCTCCCTTTTCCTCCTCTGGCCCCTTCTCACCCCTCCCTCTTGCTCCTCTCTCTCACTCCTCCCTTTTCCTCCTCTGGCCCCTTCTCACTCGCTCCTCTCTCTTGCTCCTCCCTCTGGCCCCTCCCTCTGGCGTCTCTCTCTCGCTCCTCCCTCTCGCTCCTCTGGCCCCTTCCTCTCGCTCCTCCCTCTTCTATCTGCATAGAATCTCATCAGTATCACCTGCCATCTCCTATCTCAGTAATGGGAAAATCTTCACTGAAAATAGATTTTACCTTAGAATTGAGAATGTTGATAATGACTGATCAATTCTGGCAGAGAAAGAAGCAAATTTGACTGATAACACACATTACAAAGCTACTTATTTTCATGTGATTTTGGAAATAAAATTAAAACAATGCATACTCTTTAATCAAATAAAGATGACGACCTGAAGAAAATATTCTCATTTATGGTATGAGGTTGCATGTTAGCTAAAAGGTCAGCGGAGGTCTACATTACTATAAGTTGACGTTCCCATGATGGGTAGTTTGTGAGTTTTTGATGTTCGGAATTCCTACAACATTTCCGCACCTACTAAATAATTCTTTGCGTGTTTTGATCATGCTTTTTTTACATGCAGATTTTCTGTATCTAATGCAAATATACGAGGAAAATCTGCTCATGAATGTTTACGGACTCACAAAAGAAAGTGACATGTTGCAGATGTCAAAAAGCACAGCAGGTCAGATTACATCGAGTAATAAAGAAGTACAGAGGGCCAGAGATTTCTATAAATCACATCTACTTTAGTGAAAAATTTGCACTGTGCAAAACTCATCTTGGGAACAAAACATCAGACACCTTTCTCATTCCATTCACACAATATGAAACTATTGGTGAAGTAATTTTTTGTATAATTAATTTTTTACATTACTTTAAGGGGTTGTCCAATCCTTTTAAAGTAAAACTGTCAGGTCAAAAATCCATATATAACTGCTATCATTTTCTAATTCCTCCATCTAAACTCTATTTCTGTATTTCTATTATTTAAATTTTCCTCCTATCCTCTGTAAACTTCAAATAACGAGATTCATTCCATCTATCAATCACAGTGAATGATCCACTTAGTTCTCTGCTGTCCCCTCCCCATAAGATGAATATGCATGTCACATAGTTGCATCACAGCACAGGAGATCAGTGGGGGAGGGGGGCTGTATCCTCCTCTCTACTCTCTTTACAGCAAAACCAAGAGATCAGATAAATATAGGATCTCTCACAGCACAGCAGGGATTTCTTTTTACAGAAAGAAATTGAGTCTAGATCAGATAAGGCAGACCTGTAGCTTTCTTCCTGCCCTGCTCCAGAAGTGAAACCACACAGCACTGGGAGCGGAAGGAGGAGAGAGCTGTAGAGAAGGAGTGCATAATTACATGACCGTTTATACAGCACTGAACTAATCATCTCTGCTTATAATAGAGAGGACTAGTGCACCAGCTCTCTGCAGGGTCTGACAAAGCTGATAACATGGAAACTACAAAGATAGAATATTGATTTTACATTTTTTTAAAAGGTCTGCCCAGGTTCTATTCAAGGGTAATATTAGCATCATACTAAAAAAAATGACCAGACAGAGTCCCTTTAAACAAATTCTAAATGAAAACGAAATAAAATAGATACTCAACTGCCCGACCGGTGCTGTTCTTCTCTGTATTCTGCATTTCAACTGTGATCTATAGTAGGAGCAGTCTAGATCTCATTTCGAGCTGGAAAGTTGGTCTGGCAGTTCTCATTCTTTAAAATATTACCTATCAACGCCTCTTCTAGGCTGATGAAAACTATTGTAGTGAAGTCTATGCATTCAAGGGTTTTTTGCCAACTAATCTGAGAGCAGCATAATATTGCAAGACAGACCCTGATTCCAGTGATGTATCACTTACTTGGCTAATTGCTGGAGTTTAGATCAAATCACTTTTATCAGCAAGATATTAACACCAGTGGTTCAGTAAACCTACTGCTATGTAGTCGTCCAAATCGATGAGCACTGTATAACCCACCACCAGCACTAATTAGCAGTTTTCTGCCTATGCACAGTGTACACAGAAAGCTTCCAATCAGTGATGTGGGTGGGGTAATACAGAGCTTAGCATTCAGAGAACTGATAGATCTACAGCAGAAAAAATAGATTTGATCAGAATTGCAGTAAAGTAAGTTATGCATCTCTGCAATCAGGGTCTCTGCCCCTGTATCATGTTACTCTTATTTGGGTTAACAAAAACCTGGTGACATATTCCCTTTAAAGAATTAACATTGGGTTAATCCAATTTTGGACATTTAGGAAAAATACATCGGATTTACCAAAAATGGTTTAAACATGATGGTTCCACCCCTGTGACCTGCATCTTATTGTGCATTGCTTATCTAACACAATCATATTCCACATCACTTTACAAACATGATTATCACTGTCTTCATTGGACTTAAGGGCCTGTCACACGTGTCAATGTCGCCCGCAATATCGCTCATGCGTCACATATTATTAATCGCCTGAGCGATGTGAAATGATCGCAGGTAAGATGTCACACGCGTCAATATGACCAGCGATG
>JARQOC010000003.1:67330849-67375959 GCA_033576535.1 Allobates femoralis
ATTGGACTAAATTCCCTATCAATACGTCTTCTTTGATGTTTGGGAGGAAACTGGGGAACCCACACAAACACAGGGAGAAAATACATTTCATGGAGATATCTCTGGAGGGATTTTAACCCAGGACTCCAGTACTACAAAGCAACAGTGTCAACCAGCTACCGTTCTGGCCAAATCTATTATAAGGATGTGGCCTTGCAGTCCTACTGGAAATATAGAGAAAGCCACCCATGCAATACTTGCATTAATTTGAAGGGGAGTTCAGAAAATTAACCATTGCTCTTGCTCGGCACTTTTCATAGTTACGCACAGGGCTGTGAAGTCGGTCAACAAAAATCCGACTCCAACTCCACCAAAAAGGACTCTGACTCCAACTCCACCAACAAGGACTCCGACTCCAAGTCCTCAGCCCTGGTTGTGCAGTTTTGAGATTGATAGTAGACAAGAGTCCATATAGTTCAACGTATAACCTAACATCTTGTGCTACGGGAAGGCAAAAATCCATGAGCAGATGATATTTACCCATATTAGGGGAAAAATTATTTCCCGACCCCACATTCGGCAGTTGGACTAGTTCCTTGGATCAATGTCCCATCACAGAACCTAGTGCCCATAACCTATACTTTATTTTTCTCGAAAAGGCCTCCAGACCGTCATTGTTCTTGTTGAGTGAATTGACCATGTCCATAGTCTTACTGCAAAGAATTGCTGATTGTGATAATGATGAACCCTTCTTTCCTCCAGATGTAGATGATGCTCCCTTGTCCCTGTTGAAGGACTAGGTGTAAATAGATCATTATAAAGGTCTCTGTACAATCCCCTCATATATTTGTATATTGTAACAAGATCACTCCAAAGCCTTGGTTTTTGCCAACGGACTAACCCCAAGTTTAATAGCCTGTCTTGGTATTACAGTCCACCCATTCCATTAATGAACTCTGTTGCTCTTCTCCTTTGCACTGCAGTTCAGTAATTGCCTTTATGTCTTCCCAATATAATAGACATAACTGTCTAAGGGCCCTTTCACATCAGCGTTTTTTGAAATTCGCGGCAGATGCGGTGAAAAAACCTCATCTGCCGCGATTACCGCATACCGGCTGCACTTGCGGCACGGTTGCGGTAAACGCCATACAAGGTATAGGCGAACTTGCGGCAGGTGCGGCAAGTGCGGTTTTGCACTTGCGGCAGGTGCGGCTGCGAAAAAAATCGCCGCTGACCGCGTTTTTTTTCGCGGCCGCACCTGCCGCAAGTGCCAAAACCGCACTTGCCGCACGTCCGCCTATACCTTGTATGGCGTTTACCGCCACCGTGCCGCAAGTGCGTTTTTTTCACCGCATCTGCCGCGATTTGAAAAAAACGCTGATGTGAAAGGGCCCTAAGGCCCCTTTCACATCAGCGGTAATCGCTGATCGCGGCAGTTGCGGTGAAAACAATGCAACTGCCCGGTTACCGCATAACGGCCGCACTTGCGGTTCACCTGCGGCAAGCCCCATGCAATGTCTATGGGGCTTGCGGCAGGTGCAGCCAGTGCGGTATAGTTGTGGTTTCGGCACTCGCCGCAGATGCGACCATGAAAAAAACGCGGTCAGCTGCAGTTTTTTCGCAGTCGCATCTGCCGCAAGTGCCGAAACCGCACCTGCCGCACACTTGCCGCAAGCCCCATAGACATTACGTGGGGCTTGCTGCAGGTGAACCACAAGTGCGGCCGTTATGCGGTAACTGCCGCAGTTGCGTTTTTTTCACTGCAACTGCCGCGATCAGTGGTTACCGCTGATGTGAAAAGGCCCTAAATTGCAAGAGGTTTACCGCAAATGTCTGTACAGTTACGTCTCAAGAGTTGAGCCCATGCCATTCACAGCAGGTGTCAACCTTGTTCCTGCAGCATATGCTGAGACTGGACATAGCATTGATTTTTTTTTAACGGGTTGTCCACCTTCAGAAATTGGGGACCGGTGTAAAATGCCTAACATAACAAACTCAGGAAGTTGGCCTACCTGTGTCACGTCAACAATGTGCCTCATCACTGTAGCCAATCACTGAGCTGAGTGCTCCTACACTGATGCTGGTGGCACGCCTCGTTGATCTCAGTGATTGGTTAAAGCAGTGGTGTGTGCTCTTGATGTGACAACATTTCTATAGTCAAAATACTGGGACAGCAGCATTGGACCAAGGGATGGTGAGTACCTACTGACCTTGTTATTTTATGTATTTTACACTCTATGGGATTCACTTTCCTGAAAGTGGACAACCCGTTTAGCCCCTCTAGCAGCCTATCAGCATCATCACTGTGCAATTGCCTGGTCCCGATGTTTGCTATGGTAACAAGAAGTCCTAACAATGTCCTTCATGACTGCAACATTCTTCAGCCTGTGAGATTACGCCGCTCCTGATAGACTTGAGCTCTGACAAAATAGATAAAGCACTGCCCTACATAAGTACTACAGTGTATAAACAATGTGATTAAATGATCGCAGGTCCATGGCGTCTTGTAGGACTAGTAAGTAGTGAGAAAAAAAAACTAAAAATGTTTTTAATAGTTATAAAAAATTTCTAAAATAAAAAAAAGAATCCCAGAGTTTTATTTAAAAAAAAAACCCAATGGTTTAATATGCAAATTTGCACTTCACTAAGGAAGTAGAGAAACTCCAGTGCCACATTTAAGCAGCTTCCTCAAAGTCATAATCGCTTTCCTACAAGCTTTTAATATAACTAAGGGATTTGTGCCAGATCAGAACCCCAAACTACAGACGCTGCGTTTCGGGGTACCTGCCCCTCATCAGTGTAGTGTGTGGGATATTCTCCATAAGGTTGATAGCAAGCTCCCAGACCTTGTCTTAGCCCACTCACTCAGCCAGATCAGAATATCCCACACACTACACTGATGAGGGGCAGGTACCCCGAAACGCAGCGTCTGTAGTTTGGGATTCTGATCTGGCACAAATCCCTTAGTTATATTAAAAGCTTGTAGGAAAGCGATTATGACTTTGAGGAAGCTGCTTAAATGTGGCACGGGAGTTTCTCCACTTCTTTAGTGAAGTGCAAATTTGCATATTTGCATATATCTGAGAGGAGGGAAGTGGCTTACAATCTCCTCACCTACTTCGCTGTCTCCATAAGGTTGATAGCAAGCTCCCAGACCCAATGGTTTATTTACCTAGGGAACCGATACCGTCAGTACTTGGTACTGATGCATTTGTAATAAGCCATACTATGCATTAAATTTTTTTTCATCCTGTTTGATGAACACGGGTAAAAAGAAAATAAAAAGTGGTCAAATAAATAAATAATAAAATAAATAAAAGGTGATTATTTCAAAATGGTAAAAAGCAAAACTACAGCTTGTTCTGCAAAAAAATAAAAGCCTTCACACTGTTCTGTAAATAGAAAAATGAAAAGTTAGGACTTACTACATGAAGAACAAAAAAAGTGATTTTCTTATGACAAATGTATATAAAAAGTATACATTGAGTTTCACACCGTAATTGTATCGACCAAGTTTATATATAAATTATTCGGTGAATTATGTAACATATTACATTTTAAAACCATTCCAGATTTATTGAACAAAAAAAGTTCATGCCTCTTTCCAAAGAAATGAATTAAAAAAATGATCAAAAACAATCAATAAATGAAAAATAATGACAGCAAAACATAATGGTGACCACTCTCTGCATATCCTCTTGATCTCTCTGCAGCCTTTGACACAGTTGACCACCATCTCCTACTCTCTATGCTGCACTCCATTGGCATCAAGGACACCACTCTCTCCTGGTTCTCTTCCTATCTTTCTGATCGCTCTTTTAGTGTATCAATCGCTGGCTCCACTTCCTCCCCTCTTCCTCTCACTATTGGGGTCCCTCAGGGTTCAGTCCTTGGACCTCTTCTCTTTTCTCTCTACACAGCCCCGATTGGACAGACCATCAGCAGATTTGAATATGCAGATGAAGTCCATGGAGCCTCGGTTAAGAGTCTACAACATGGACACCAGCCAGTTATCCCACCAGGAAGGACCTCAGCAGATTTGGCAGATCATCAGCAGACATCAGCAGATTTGGCTTCCAGTACCATCTCTATGCTGATGACACACAACTATATACTTCTACCTTTGACCTTACTCCAGCTCTAATAAAGAACACCAATGACTGTCTAACCACAGTTTCCAATATCATGTCCGCTCTCTACCTAAGACTCAATCTTTCCAAAACTGAACTTCTTCTGCTCCCGCCCTCCACTAACTTCCATAAATCTGACATCTCTCTCTCTCAGTGTGCGGCACCACTATAACGCCTAGTCAGAAGGCTCGCTGTCTGGGTGCTATGTTTGATTCTGATCTTTCCTTCACCAAATATATACAATCTGTCGCCCGCTCTTGCCACTTGCACCTGAAGAACATCTCTAGAATTCGCCCCTTTCTCACCTTGGAAACTACAAAAACCCTCACTGTGGTCCTGATTCACTCCCGCCTTGACTATTGTAATTCTTTTAGAATTGACCTCCCCTGAACTAGACTCTCCCCTCTCCAGTCCATCCTTAATGCAGCAGCCAGGATCACCTATCTAGCTATTACTCAGATGCTTCTGCTCTATGCTACTCATTGCACTGGCTCCCTATACACTATAGAATCCAATTCAAAGTGCTTGTTCTCACCCACAAAGCTCTTCACAGTGCATCACCTCACTACATCTCCTCCCTAATCTCTGTCCATCAACCCACCCGTTCTCTTCACTCTGGATGGACTTTAGACTCACTTCTCCATTAATCCGATCCTCCCACTTCCGACTCCAAGACTTCTCCCGAGCTGCACCAATTCTCTGGAATGCTCTACCTCAAGAAATTAGGCGTATCCACAACTCACATAGTTTCAGGCGATCCCTAAAAACACATCTTTTTAGGGTGGCCTATCATGTTCCCTAGTCAAAGTCACTTAGACATAGTATATCCGCTCCACCAGTCTCATGTGGATCACAAATAATGGTTGGTGGCTACTTATACTGCTCCTATCTGTTCCCCATCTCCTCAAGTTGACTATACCATCATTGTAAATAAGCCCCTATACTTTGTGTCACCTCCACCTCATTGTTAGATTGTAAGTTCTTATGAGCAGGGCTGTTATTATTTTGCTCTAATTATTGTACTGTATTATGCTTTGTATTGTATTTTCTGATAACTGTTTCTTATGATTGTTTGAATCAGAATGTCTGTATTGTGAAGCGCTGCAGAATATGTTGGCATTATATAAAAAAAGATTATTATTATCAAAAAGTCATAAGTACCCTAATATTGTACCAGTTAAAATTACAGATTGTCCTGCAAAAAACAATTCCTCATACGCCACTAAAATAAAACGACTTAAATTTGGAATGGCCATATTCACACTGATCCATAGAATAAAGTTAAGAAAGATTACACACTTTGAAACATTAAAAAATTTTGAACATCAAAAATGTATTTTTTGGGAGGGTGGGGGAGGAAAGCAGATTTGCTGTTTCGTTTCTGTTCCTTTCCATAAAAGGCTAATATGAGTTTGTTAATTAGTTATACATACCCCAAAATGACGCCATAAACACACATCTCATTCTGAAAAAAACAAGCCCTCGTATGACTATATCCCCAAAGAAGATAAAGTTATGGCTCCTAGAACCAGAGCTGTGGAGTTTGTAAGCCAAACATCTGACTCCAACTCCTCAGTTTCCTTGAATCCTTCTCCAACTCCACCATAATGGACACCGACTCCAACTCCAAAACCAGGGCTGTGAAGTCATTAAACCAAACAACTGACTCAAACTCCTCAATTTTCCTGAATCCTACTCCAACTCCACCATTTTGGACAGAGGCGCCGACTCCATGACTCCCATTCTACAAAGACTCCGACTCCACGAGTCCTACTCTACAACCAGGACTGTGAAGTCAATAAAGCAAACAACAGACTCCGACTCCTCAATTTCTCTAATACCACTGTGACTTCACCATAATGGACACTGACTAACTCCACAACTCCACCATAATCCACAAGGACTCCGACTCCACAACTCCCACTCCACAACCAGGGCTGTGAAGTCATTAAACCAAACAACTGACTCAGACTCCTCAATTTTCCTGAATCCTACTCCAACTCCACCATTATGGACACAGGCTCCGACTCCATGACTCCAATTCTGTGAAGTCGGTGTGAAGTCGGTAAGCCAAACAACTGACTCTGATATTTCCCTGAGTCCAATTCAAACTCTGACTACACCATAATGCACAAAGACTCCGACTCCAAGAGTCCTACTCTACAACCAGGACTGTGAAGTCAATAAAGCAAACAACAGACTCCGACTCCTCAATTTCTCTAATACCACTGTGACTTAACCATAATGGACACTGACTCTAACTCCACAACTCCGACTCCACAGCCCTGCCTGGAACTCCAAAACAGAAAAGTGAAAAATAAAAATGGTGTGCCGTAAAGACAAAAACTGGCAGTGTCTCCAAGGGGTTAATGTCTGCATACCTTTATTGTTATTACTTCATATCTTTATAGTCTTGGTTGTTCACCTGTGATTACATTGTATATAAGAGCAGTTACTAAGGAAGGCACGGTTCTAGTGAAAAACATCTTTTTTTTTGTAGTGAGCGCTGTATCTATTTCATAATATCTTTGGAAGAATGTGGTATCATAATCACATTTTGTTTGGGCGTTCATTAAATTTTTGGGCGCTATTCCCTGTATCTGCTCTAGTTGAGCTGTGTCCTTTTTAAGGCACATTCACACGTTGAGTATTCGCGGAGTTTTTACCTCAGTATTTGTAGCCAAAACCAGGAGTGGGTGATAAATACAGTAGTGTTGACGAGTTTCTATTATACTTTTCCTCTGACTCCTGGTCTTGGCTATAAATACTGAGGAAAAATACTCAACGTGTGAATAAGGTCTTAGGCCGGCTTCACACCACGGTTTTATCAGGTCCAGAGCTGTCCGGTGTGAACCTGACAGCCCCGCACCCGATTTTGGACATAATATAGCCCTATGGTGCCGGATAGGGCTGGATGGCAGTAATTTGCCATCCGGTTTGTCCCTGTCCGGCAGCATCAGGCTGCATTCGATTTTTTCCCCGGACACAAAATCGGAGCTTGCAGCATTTTTGTGTCTGGGGCAAAAAGTAAATCAAAACCGGATCCTCCCGGATCCAGCACGATCTGGCGCCCATTAACATGGGATTCTATGGGCGCCGGATCTGACAGAAAATCGGATCCGGCTACCGGATGCCGGGTGCTGAAGTTCAGCGTCGCCCAGCGCTGAACTTCAGCACCTGGAGAGCTCCCCACTCAGATTTCAGAACCACAGCTAGTGCCCGCTAGCTGCGATTTTGATATTTCAGGACCTGAACAGTGGCAGCAGCCGCGCAGTCCTGAATCCGGCAGAAAACAGGACCAGAGAGCATATTTGCTTTCCGTTCTGTTAGTCCGGAGTTATCAGGTTGTGACCGGTGTATCCAGCAAAACACCGGACACAGCCTGACACCTCCAAAACCCTGGTGTGAAGCCGGTCTAAAGTGTTTTTATCTGCCTCATTAGGCTACCTGCACACATTAAGTATTTGGTGAGTTTTTTACCTCAGTATTTGGAGCCAAAACCAGGAGTGGAACAATCAGAGGAAAAGTATAATAGAAACACGTCACCACTTCTGTATTTATCACCCACTCCTGGTTTTTGCTACAAATCCTGAGGTAAAAAAGTCACTAAAAACTCAATGTGTGTACATGGCCTTACCATATGGATTACTAACAACTCCGATTTCTGCAGTATAATCCCTTAGACCATGTTCACACGCTCAGTATTTGGTGAGTTTTTTACCTCAGTATTGGTAGCCAAAACCAGGAGTGAAACAATCAGAGGAAAAGTATAATAGAAACTCGTCACCACTTCTGTATTTATCACCCACTCCTGGTTTTGGCTACAAATCCTGAGGTAAAAAACTCACCAAATACTCAACATCTGCATGAGGCCTAATGAGGCAGATGGAGTCACTTAAGGCCACATGTAGACATTAAGTATTTGGTGAATTTTTTACCTCAGACTAATGTTATTAAAGATTTGCAATAATTGGGGACTCCGATGGAGCTTTCGCAATGGGGCCCTTGAGCAACAAGTTACGCCAATGGTGACCATTCTCTAGGTTTGGCGATTCTATCACTTGTATATTTGTATATCGTTCCCTTGTTTGGCTACTTTTCATACCACTTTTAAAGATGTCAACAGGTCGTCATTTATAGTTTACAAATGCTACTCCTTTCTTCCTATCATTTGCATCTGTCATCCAGCCACTTCTGTGCTGGGTGTGTGACGGTGAGCTGCATTTCCTGGAACAGTGGCTGTCTGTGAGGTCCTGGAGTACAGCTGGATGAGATGGGGGCAGGACACTACCTCCTGTGCCTACGCTATACAGAGGTGTTCTCCTGAAATCCTATCCACCTGCAGGCTGCTTCCCTCTGACGTGTGCGACATAACCATCCCTATAAGAGGGATCAAAGCCGGAGCTCGGGACAAAGTCCCATCTGAGGAAATTTAGCCACATTACTCCAGCGTCCTGCCGCACTGAGATCCGACCGGTGGATGTGGTAAGGTGAATTACAATTATTTCCTATAATCTCAAATTTTAGAAATTACATTTATAAGATTATCATTTTTTAACTAAATTATTATATTTCTGTTATAACAAATATGAGTGTGTTTTGTGAAATGGGCAAAATCCCGGTATTATCTTGCTGTATTTTTATTTGCATTTTGAGTGATCATTTTACACAAATGGTGCCGCACTATAATTAAATGTCAAATATAGCCCTGCTACATGGAGTATTCCTGGAGAGTGTATGTGATGACTATAATAGCCCATTTTTTCTATAGTTAATGCGATATACAAGTACGCTTGCCACCTGGCCATTAAAATACTGGCATAGCTGGTATTTCTACTCGGAGGCTGGTAAAAGTGAAATATTTTTACCGGCAATAACAAAACCCGTAATTTTTGCCTTATAAAAAGGAACACAGCAGTAAAGTTATATCCTATGTGAAGTAATTATTACTCCTCTGCCCGTCCATCTTGTTCTATAAAGTTTAGTAGTGTCAGGATTAGGTCACCGGTGGGAGATGGTAATGGGGAAGGCACGCTCTGTCCGTTGACTGTCGCATCCTTTTAGCCTCCGCTCTCTGCTATAGTTCACTTAACCTTTACACAGCTGCATTCATCATCGTACTCTGCTGGGCTATTTTACACTGAGGTATCCAATAAAAAATCCTACAATCCGCCATTGTGAATGGCAAGTTCATTGTGAATGTTTTTTTTTTTTGCACATTTTTTTACAAATTCATGGAAAAAATTGCACAAAACCATCACGTGTAACTCACCCTGCAATTGGGTAATATTTTTTATACTGGAATAAGTAGCGAACCAACATGCAAAATGACTTAATTGGCAATTATTTCTATATTATAGCTTAATAACTCCCCAAACTATTCTTCTTTTAGCCATAGTTGGTATTGTCTGGTTAAAATGTTCGCAGTCCTTTATGATTTTTATAGGAGTTGGTAAAAAACTGTATTATGAGTCAAATATTTCAATACTCGCAAGTGTCTTTCATCACGTCGAGATGTCTGAGGACATATAAGTCACAAATTGGGTGCGGGTATATGGAACGGGAACAGGAATTGCCGGTAACTGCAGTGATCGGAGCTTCGGCTCCTGTTATATCCTTATAATCTGACTGGCATCTATGGCGTACATTGGCACGCCATCCCATATGCCCATTGGTCCTCTCCGGCATGGTTGCAGGGTGCCAATGGGTTGTAACGACATCCTCCCCTGATGGATGTGCTGGAAAACTCATCTTGTAGCTGGCATTCATATTCTGTATATACTACAATACAGTCATATTGCAGCATATGATACAATTGATTAGACGATCACAGGTTCAGGTCTTTGTAGGGGATTGATAAATAAATAAAAATGTAAAAAAAAGAAAATGTAAAAAGATATATACAAATGTATATATAATATATATATATATATATAATATATACACACATTTATATATTTATTTTTTTACATTTATATATATATGTATACTAAGATTATTAGATAGGGTATATATTTTTATAAATATTAGTACCGTATATATATATTATGTATGGTAACATATAAATCTAATTATATGATCTATATTAATTTATGTATATACTTTTTATGTACTGTATATATGGATATTTATATATACAGTAGATATATCTACATGTAAATATATATATATATATATATAAACATACCTGTTATTGACAGATTTTTAAAAGTCAGGTTGATCAAAATATAACCTACTTAACCCAAAAGGTATATGCTGCAGCACCAAATAAATTCCCCCTCCCCCCAAAAATTATGTTTTTAGGCCATCGCTTCTACGGATAAAAATGAAGCATAAAAACATAGCAAAAGTTATAAAGATGCATCGCCTATACACTAAAATGGAAACGAAATAAGTGTCAGCTTTCACTGCAAAAAAAACAAGCCCCCATACCGGTTAATTGCTGGAAAAATGAAAAGGTTACAAATATCTGAAAATTGTGACTTAAACTATTTTTTTTCGCAAATTTCCGAATTATGTTAATGTGTTATGTTATATATATATACTGGATATTCAGAGTCACCACAATTTTACTGTGTCAATACTGTGTTATAACTCAGAACACAATGGGGGAATTGCAGGTTTTTAAAAGCCCATCACCACATTTGGACTTTGTTTGTTTTTGCAGTATATTGTATGGTAAAATAAATGGTATCAGTCAAAATTACAAGTCATCCTGCCAAAAAGTGAAAAAGCCCTCATAAGGCTATGTCGACAGAAAAAAATAAGATATGGCTTTGAGAAAAGGAGGAAAGAACAAAAGTGTAAAAAGAAAATTGGTTGAGCTGATGAGAGAAGAGAAATGAGTGTATACATTTTAATATAGCATTCTGCAGTCACTAATATTTTACTTATCAAACTACTACTATAAAAAGGTCTATCTAGGCATAAGGTAATTCATAGGGTAGAATGCCTTTGAGCAAAAATAGTTGAGGTAGAGATGAGCTTTTTGATTGGCACAACTTATGTTAATATGATGTACTCCGTGGTTTTCATTGATCAGTAACTGTACTTTTCACTTTATAAGACGCACCAGATTATAATATGCATCACCAAATTTAAGGAAGAAATTAGGCAAAATGTATTTAATATAGGGGTTCCGTCCTATAATTTGGTGTTTCTCATGTGCAGTGTATCTTAGCGGTGGGGCCATGAGGGTGGTGGAGCGACAGGATCATAGGAGGCAGGATCGTGGCAGTGGGGATCATCGGTGGCAGCCATGCTATGGGCAGGAGGCAGGGCAAGTGGAGGTCGGAAGCGGGACAATGCTTGCGGGCCTGGAGCTGGGGGGCCGGCCATGTGCGGTGGTGTTCGGCGGGCTTTGATACTTCCGGGTACTGTCAAATTGCTGCATAAGCAGAGAAGCCATAACTAAAGATCTGAGAGAGCGAAGTGCTCTATCTGTGCCTGTGCTGTCTCTATCGGATATTCGTCTAGAAATTGGCAGTGGAGGCAGCTCAGATGAAGATCTTGGACAGCCGTAATCTCAACCTGTGCATGTGCTGCAATTTTTTTAAGTTGATCTGTTAGAGGTAGCACAGGCACAGATTGAGCACTTGGCTCTCTCAGATCTTTAGCTATGCCTGCTCTGCCTATGCAGCCATTTGACAGAATCCAGAAGTATCAATGATGCTGAACACCACCGCACACCGTGACACCCCCAGCTCCAGGCCCGCAAGTATTGCCCCACTGCCAACATCTACTAACCTTGCCTTCTGCCCGCAGCATTGCTGCCGCAACTCTAGGTAAGCAAAATTCAGATTATAAGACACGCCCTCATTTCCCCCGCCCAATTTGGGGGGATAAGAAGTGTGCTTTAAAAGCCAAAAAATACAGTATATGCTACATTTCAACCATGCACACCAAACTGAACTCATGAGAGGAGAATGACATTCAACTCTGCTACATCAGTAATCAATAAAAATATGATGCTAGGTTATTATCAGGATATTTGGAGTGATTTTTTTCATTATATTAATAATTGTAATAACTTTACCCGGGTTTACTTTCTTTTTTTCTCTTTTGGCCTTAAAATCAAATTTTTCCTACTTAATTCCAGAAAAGAAAACATGGCCGATGAACACAAGCTAGAAACATTGCCTTCATCAGAGGAACGCCACAAGTCAGAAAAGAAATTCCATTTGAATTTGATTCACAACTATCCTCAGAAAAACGCAGAGATCCTCAGCAGCCAATATGGCTTCAATATCTTCCTGGTGGGGCTGCTGCTGATGTTCGCCTGGGCCATTCATGCCGTTGGGATTACAGACAGAGACCCCCTGTCCTATCTCATCACTTTGATGCTCATTCAGGTGGTGTGGATGCTTTGGTACATTTTCGGGAGTTACACTCAAAGAAGAAGCATCATTGAGAAAGATGTGGATGCCGGAGCGCGGTGGCTGAGATGTAAGTGATGTCATGTGGCTTTGTAATACCAGCTCTAGGGGTCTGATTTTAGGGGCGTTGTCCAGTAAAGTTAAGTTATCACATACAGAGCTGGTTTCCCCATAAGGCCAACCAAGGCCTTGGCCTAGGGCGCAGCTGTCAGAGGGGCGTATATACCGAAGAAATAACATCTAAATATTTAAGATATTTCAGTTTTATTTTGAAAGGATCATGTAAAATGCTGCTTTTAAATTTACATCCATATATATATAAAATAAATTGAGCGGTGTATATACATTGCCCATCTCTACAGATTGTGCTGTCTTGCTCAGTCACAGGGTGCAGCGCTACAGTTAATTACTACAGCTTCTTACAACACTGCCCCCTCTGAAGATGTTCTGGATCCTGGGTGATAGATGCTGTGGGAGATGTGAGTGCAGCACCAGCTTTCTGCTTCTGTCTCCTCCTCTGCCATAGCTTCTAAGGGTGTATACCTACGGTCAGGGAATGCAGTGTTTTCGATGCAGCGTATTGCCGCTACGTCCAAAATGCTGTGTTGTACAATAGCAACAAAATGGATGGAATTTCTAGAAAACCCATACTCACTATGCTTCTCCCCACTGCAACATTTGTTGCCGTGCTGCGGAGTGGGGATCGATCTCCTGCGAGTGAATGCAGGGAGAAGCCACCTTGCAACCACCACAGATAGTGAGTACAGGGAGGTTGCGGGCTCTCTTCTCTCACCTGCGGCTTACTTCAGGTCCGGAGGCACTGCGTCCAAGACAGATAGTGAGCCCATACCCTAACTGTGACAAAAGACATAAGGGGGGAGTTAGTTAGAAGTTAGTGACACCAGTCCCGGGGGGGAGGGGGCGCAGATAAATGTGTAAATCTAGTCCTGATCACACATCGGCAGTATAGGTGACAACTTGCTGATTGGTGGAGGTCTCACTGCTGTTCACCCTCATTACAAAATTGAGTTGCAGGTGAAATGGCCAACCATTACGCTTTTCATTCTCTGAGGCTGCAGCTCTTCGTAGCCCCTTGTGGATGAATGGAACAGTGGTTGAGCATGTGCACTGTCATTCCATTTTAATATGGAATAAAGTGCTCCGTTCTGTTATTTGGGTTCGACCACCACTGTGTAAAAAGTTATCACCTTAACAAAACCTTAATTAGGCCCCTTTCACATAGGTGTTTTTGCCTGGGTCCGGACAAAAAAACGCATCTGCCGCAAGTGCCTCCTAACGGAAATAATCTTATATATGTGTCCCTGCTATGTACTGTGTAATGGATGTGTCTGACCGTACAAGGACATGATCTGATCATACCACATCTCCTGTTCTGAGATAATCTTATATATGTGTCCCTGCTATGTACTGTGTAATGGATGTGTCTGACCGTACAAGGACATGATCTGATCATACCACATCTCCTGTTCTGAGATAATCTTATATATGTGTCCCTGCTATGTACTGTGTAATGGATGTGTCTGACTGAAAAGGGACATGGTCTTATCATACCACATCTCCTGTGCTGAGATAAGCTTATATATGTGTCCCTGCTATGTACTGTGTAAAGGCTGTGTCTGATCGTACAGTGACAAAGTCTGATCATACCACATCTATTGTGCTGAGATAATCTTATATACAGTACAGACCAAAAGTTTAGTTTGGACACACCTTCTCATTCAAAGAGTTTTCTGTATTTTCATGACTATGAAATTGTAGATTCACACTGAAGGCATCAAAACTATGAATTACACAACTGAAATAACTGAAAATATGTCTTATATTCTAAGTTTCTTCAAAGTAGCCACCTATTGCTTTGATTACTGCTTTGCACACTCTTGGCATTGTCTTGATGAGCTTCAAGAGGTAGTCACCGGAAATGGTCTTTCAACAGTCTTGAAGGAGTTTGCAGAGATGCTTAGCACTTGTTGGCCCTTTTGCCTTCGCTCTGCGGTCCAGCTCACCCCAAACCATCTCGATTGGGTTCAGATCTGGTTACTGTGAAGGCACCCCATCACCATCACACCTCCTCCTCCATGCTTCACGGTGGGAACCAGGCATGTAGAGTCCATCCGTTCACCTTTTCTGCGTCGCACAAAGACACGGTGGTTGGAACTAAAGATCTGAAATTTGGACTCATCAGACCAAAGCACAGATTTCCACTGGTCTAATGTCCATTCCTTGTGTTCTTTAGCCCAAACAAGTCTCTTCTGCTTGTTGCCTGTCCTTAGCAGTGGTTTCCTAGCAGCTATTTTACCATGAAGGCCTGCTGCACAAAGTCTCCTCTTAACAGTTGTTGTAGAGATGTGTCTGCTGCTAAAACTCTGTGTGGCATTGACCTGGTCTCTAATCTGAGCTGCTGTTAACCTGCGATTTCTGAGGCTATTGACTCGGATGAACTTATCCTCCGCAGCAGAGGTGACTCTTGGTCTTCCTTTCCTGGGGCGATCCTCATGTGAGCCAGTTTCTTTGTAGCGCTTGATGGTTTTTGCAACTGCACTTGGGGACACTTTCAAAGTTTTCCCAATCTTTCAGACTGACTGACCTTCATTTCTTAAAGTAATGATGGCCACTCGTTTTTCTTTACTTAGCTGCTTTTTTCTTGCCATAATACAAATTCTAACAGTCTATTCAGTAGGACTATCAGCTGTGTATCCACCAGACGTCTGCACAACACAACTGATGGTCCCAACCCCATTTATAAGGCAAGAAATCCCACTTATTAAACCTGACAGGGCTCACCTGTGAAGTGAAAACCATTTCCGGTGACTACCTCTTGAAGCTCATCAAGCGAATGCCAAGACTTTGCAAAGTAGTAATCAAAGCAAAAGGTCGCTACTTTGAAGAACCTAGAATATAAGACATATTTTCAGTTGTTTCACACTTTTTTTGTTAAATATATAATTCCACATGTGGTGATTCATAGTTTTGATGCCTTCAGTGTGAATCTATAGTTTTCATAGTCATGAAAATACAGAAAACTCTTTGAATGAGAAGGTGTGTCAAAACGTTTGGTCTGTACTGTATATGGTCCAGCCATCAATACAATAGGGGATTCACTTAATTCTGCATGAACCAGTCACAAGCCAGGATCTGTACATGTACAGATAAAGTGCTATTAAGTGCATGGAGGGAATAGGTAGATAAAGGAGGTGAGGTGATAGATCAATCTAAAGAAATGCGTTTTTAGGGCCCACTTAAAGGTGTGGGTATTGGAAACAAACCAAATTGTTCTTGGTTGTGCATTCCAGATAGTTGATGCAGCTCGTGAGAAGTCTTGGAGATGAGAGTGGGAGGTCTGGATTATTGAAGATGTCAGTCTTAGGTTATTAATGAAACAGATGACACGGGTAGGGCGATAAATAGAAATGAGAAAGGAGAACGATAACTTGGAAAAGTTATCTTAAATGACAATAATAATGTTTCAATAAATATAACATAAAGGTATGCAGTTTGTGCAATCAGTAACATATACTTGGATAAATTCATATAATTTTGAAAAATGTTACTTTTTCAAAAAATGTCATGACATGTTGAATATGAATCTTTCTAATACTTCCAAATTTTGGAATTTTGAAGGCTTATTTCATTGCTTTCTGGTAGCAGCCATTAACGGAGAGAGCCTCTTATACCACAGGCACCAAATAGTTAAACTGCCAGGATTTATCTCTGATTCCGGCAGAAGCGATGTTATGTAATAGAGTCATATAGTCTTCCACTTGCCACATATCTCGCTCGTGCACTGACAGCCAATAGTTTTTACAATCATTTTTTCACAACTTTGAAGCTTCTATCAATATTCACCATAAATATTATTTCTTTACCTTCTAATAAATTGCAGTTTCAAACTGGAGCTTGCATATTTTTCATGTGATTATTGTGTGATTCAATCTAAACCCTCTATTTTTCTAATGATCATATAACTTTAAATACCATATACCGTATCTCTGAATGTTTCATGATAAGGTAGTAATTAAGATAAAAAGATCAACTATGTCACTTATATATTAACCAGTTCCAGGCCGCCCATAGACTTTAAACATCAGGACTGTCCGCACTTTATTGTGCACTGATGTACAAAAACATCATTGCAGAACAAGCTGCTTGCACGACATGTGTGTGGGAGGGAACTGTCAGACACAGCCAGACTCCACATTGAGAAGGCAGAGATGGTTTATTGCCATCTTTGCCTCAATGATTGTGTGCTGCCGTGCCCAGCGACTATGGGGTACTTTTGTATCTGGGCCCTTGCTGAGGCTGGGATGTCACTGGTGGCCTTCCCAGACATGTGTCCTGGGGGCTATGCTTTTTAAAAAAAAGGGGTTGTAAAGTGGGAATAAAGAGTTTGTGACGCCACCTGCAGATTCTGGTAACTAGATACCAGCGCCACCTCAGTCTTTCGGAGGGCGATGACATGGCAGCCTGGATGGAACAGCTCCCTGCAGGTGGAGCTGGGCCTCCGGGGCAGTAATGAAGCGATTATGGGAATGCAGTCTGTTAGAGCAGTATCAGGACAAACACACGGAGACTCTGTCACTCTATCCGGGTACTTTACTGGAACAGTTCTGGTGGCAATACAGTTCATAGTGAAAAACTGTCTTTTCGTGAGGTAGCCGGCCGGGTAGTCACAGCAGACTACAAGATCTCTTGGAGACTCCCATGGTATGCCTTCTCTTGACTATCCCAGGTCCTGTTGCTGATTCCTGTCCTCACACTACCCCTTACTTCCAGGCCCATTGGGGTGCTATTGAGTTCCCGTGCTTCCAGCTGCTAAGAAGGGTGAGCTCGACCCTTAATAGGCGATCCTGGTGTGGCGGTGCTGTGTGGACAGGGTTTTGGGGACTGGTAGACTGACCCGTGACGGCCGGTATTGGTGGCTAAGGGGCTAGACTCCCTGCACCGCGTCCTCGGAGCCAGTAATGGGAAAGTACTGAAATTGAGAATTTTGATAATGACTGATCAATTTTTCTGATAAGATTATTACTAAATTATTATTTTCACGTGTACTATTGGTTTGTGAAATAAAAATTAAAACGACGGTTATGCTCTAAGTTCTTTAACATTCAACTGTGTTGTACAATCAATGGTGACCTGCTGGACTTCATTAGAGAGTAAACTGATTGAGTACCACGGAGCATTGTACTAGCGATCAAACAATTGCATGTTCAAATTCCCTAGAGGGGCTATAAAAATATGAAAAAAAATGTTTAGAAAGTTTTCAACGTTCAAATAAGCTCCTTTTCCAAATCTAAAAATAAGAAAAAATATATGCAAAAATAAAAAATAGGCACCTTTGGTATGTATGTTGGAAATTAATGGTAGAATATAGATGAAGAAAAAAAGTCTAAATAACCGAATTGAATTTGTTTTTCCTCCTTTAACATTTCCCCAAAAAATGGAATAAAAAATGATCCAACAGCCATATGCCCAAAATGAACAATGAAAAAAGTCCCATATGGCAAAGTGAATGATGTCCTTCACAGGTTATCTTCTCCTGCAAAAAAAAGAAGAGTTGACGAAATTTGAAAAAAAAAATAATGACTTCTGACAGAAGAAAAAGAGAAAAAAAGCTAAAAAAACCCCCCTAAAAGTTGCAGGAAGTGGTTAAAAACGCTACTAATATTGACCTTTCCAAGCTCTCTAAAACTTTTGTCAGAACGTATGGAAAAAGAGTATTTGAACAGTTATTCAAAAGCATCTTAGAGAATCGCACAAAGTGCTCTATTGTTGTGTCACATTGTCTTGTTGTCCTGGAATGAAAAGATACCTGAAAATCTAAACATTAACTTTTCTTCGAATGTGTAATGATTGGAAAGCCTGAGCTTGCCGGGCAGGTTCTTTTATCATTCAGACAACTTGCTATAGGATAAATATTGTGATATTCCTTCATCTCATGAATCATAGTTTATCTTGATTGCTTGGATATAGTTTTAGTATTCATTTTTTTGACACATTTTTAGACACCATGTGTATTAGTTAGGGCATAATCATGGGGTTACTGCATTTGCTTATATTCCTTAACCAAGAAACTGCAAAAACCTTTGTGCATGCCCTCATCATCTCCTGCCTCGACTACTGCAACATTCTACTCTCTGGCCTCCCCTCTAGCTCTTTTGCAACCCTTCAATCTATCCTAAACTCTGTCTCTTCTTTCTGCCAAGTCCTTCACTGGCTCCCATTGCCCAGAGGCCACAGTTCAAAACCCTATGACATACAAAGTCATCCATAACTTGTCTCCTCTGTACATCTGTGACATGGTCTCCTGGTACTTACCTCCACACAACTTGCAATTCTCTCAAGATCTTCTCTCCTTCCTTCTTATCTCTTCTTCCACAATCATACACAAGATTTCTCCTGTGCATCCCCCATACTCTGGAACTCTCTGCCCCAACATATCAAACTCTCGCCCACTGTGGAAACCTTCAAAAGGAACCTGAAGACCCATCTCTTCCATGAAGCCTACAACCCATAATAACCCTTAAGCCCCCGTCACACCAGGCGACGGGGCTGGGGATGTCGGCGGCAACTGGCGGGTGCGCGCACGTTTTTGGCGCCCCGTCAGTGTCGCCGTCCCCCGTTTACACGGGGGCGACACCTCCAGCCCCGCGCTGGCGAGCTGTCAGGCGGCATCGCCGCTGGGGTGTCTGAAAACCCCAGCGGCGATGCAGGACAATGGGAGCCTATGGCTCCCATCGCCTGAAAGGTCGCCGGCGCCTGGTTACTTGGGGCGATGTGTGCACATTGCCCCATGATGGTCGCCTGGTTTCAGAGCACTGCTCTGAAACCAGGCGACCGCACGGCACTGCCGACATCACCCCTTTACATGAGGCGACATAGGGGTGATGACGCCGGCGATAGGCCACGCCCCCACTTCGCCTCTGTAATGGACGGCGATGTCGCCCCGTGTGACGGGGGCTTTAGTTCTCCAAACTGCTGCACAATTAGCTCTTCCTTCTCTCTTAGAGTATCCTCACACATCCGATGTAGACTGTGAGCCTTCATGGGCAGGGTCCTCTCTCCTCACCTACTGTATCCTCACCCATCCCTTGTAGACTATGAGCCCTCTTGGGCAGGGTCTTTTCTTCTTCTGTACCTGTATGTGCCTTGTATTGCCCATAATTATTCTACTTGTCTATGTATGCCCCTTTTCACGTGTAAAGTGCCATGGGATAAATGGCGCTATAATAATAAATAATCATAATTTGCTAATATATGTATTTCCTTTAATAGTTCACAATGACTTAGCTGATTCTGGTGCATTAATAAGAAAAAGACAAAGTTTGAAATGTACTGTTGGCTCAAAACATCACAGAATTCCAGATGAGAACCTGTCACGATGACAGACCTAATAACCCATTCACCACAGGTGATCTTCTGTTTTTCCCTCCCCTTCTTCCAAGAACCATAACTTTATTATTTTCCCGTCAATATAGACGTATGAGGGCTTGTTTTATATGTCTAGCCCCAGGCCCTGGGGTACTCAGTTATCGGGCTCGTAGGGGTTCGCGGGGATGTCACGGGTGGCGGTGCCTGAGCCCGTGGCCTGGCTGACACTTCAATAGAGGGGTTATGTACAGGGGATAAGAGTTTGTTGTCTTGTGACACCACCTGTAGTACCTGGTGAGGGATCATCAGCGCGCCACAGTCCTCCGGAGGGTGATGATATTGCGGCAAGAATGGCAAAGCTCCCTACAGGTGGAGCTGATCCTCTGAGGCAGCGTTGCTGTAAGCAAAAGGTTGATTTTTGGTGGCACAAAGACACGGAGGCAAAGTCACTCTCCCGGGTACTTTACTGTAAACTATGATCATCAGCATACAAGTCCACAGTTCAGGTAAAAGAGAACATAGTTCACAGTACAACACAGTCTGTAAGCATAGGCAGCTGGCCTAGGTAGTGGCAAATGAACGGGGTGTCTCCACGTGGCTATGTTAAATGTCCCTCCTTCACTACATTTTCAGGTTGGTGTGAAGCCTGGCTGGCCTGAAACCTGGCCTGGCCTCCTGTGCTCTCTCATCTTTGCTGTCTGCGGGATAACCCTCGATGGCCTGCCGCTATCTCTTGTCATGTGGTGCCTGGCTTCCTTGATATTGACTGCACAGGTGCCCGGGAGCCCTGTAGTCTCCACGGTGATCCGGATTTTCTGTTGGGCATAGAGCTCTCCAGCAGGTGCGGACTCCGATGTCCGGTGTACTGTTTGGGATGAACCTTCATCGGCTCCTCGGTTCCCAAACAGCTTCTCTTCCCTGGAAGACCCCTTCTTCTCCTCCTCTCGGTTTCTCCCTCAGACGTTCTCTGTCTCCAACTTCCTCCCGTCCTCACACTGCTTGCCCTGTAAAGGGCAATCCTGTAAAGGATTTAACCCTGTAGTCCCCTGAGCTAAGGGTTTGTATGGATGCGAGGATTAAGCCACATATTACCCTCCCCATTCACTTACCACAGGGATACCACACACGCTGGTCTGGGTGCAGTACCCCATAGTGGCGCTCCGACAAATGGGGCGCCACATTTGCAGGGCGAGTAGTACACTTGAATGACTTCATTTATTTTACTATAAAGTGTACAGGAAAATGGAAAAAAATCAAAATGCGGTGAAATTGCAAAAAGAAAAGTGAAATTACACAATAGTTTGGTGTTTTTATTCATTGAACATGTTCTGTATATAGTAAAACTGACATGTTGATATGATGCCTCCGGTCAGTACGAGTTTGTAGATACCAAACATGTATACTGTTACTTTTATCTAACCGGTGAAAAAAATTCAGTAGCTTTTCAGAAAGAAAATTGTGCTTTTGGTGCCATTTTCCCCAACTCGTAACATTTTCATTTTTCGGGATCTGGGGCTATGTGATGGCTTATTTTTGCGTCTTGATATCATTTTACCACAGATGCA
This sequence comes from Allobates femoralis, assembly GCA_033576535.1. Classification (NCBI taxonomy): domain Eukaryota; kingdom Metazoa; phylum Chordata; class Amphibia; order Anura; family Aromobatidae; genus Allobates; species Allobates femoralis. The sequence goes on from JARQOC010000003.1 coordinate 67,352,285, forward strand.
ATCTTATAATCACCCGTTATTGCATTTTATTGCAATGTTGCAGCGGCAGAAAAATGTCATTTTGGCATTTGGACTTTTTTTTTTCCAGTATGCAGTTTACCAATCAGATTAATTGATTGTATATTTTGATAAATCGGGCATTTCTGAATGGGTGATACCAAATATGTGTATTGTTTTCATACAGATTTATTTTCAATGGGACAAAAGACAAGTAATTTGAACTTTTATGAACTTTTAAGATTTTTTTTATTTTTTTCATATTAAAATTTTTTTTTTATTTTTTATTTTTTACTTTTTTGTAATTTTACTTGGCCCCTAAGGGCTATTCAGCACTGCAGTGCCTACTTGTTCCTGCAAGATCCACAGATCTGAACAGCAGAAATGATCACTTTCTGCGAGCACTGCTGCTCAGGCATCACTAACAGGATGTGAGTCATAACAGCATCCGGGGTCCTCATCCGGACCCTCGCTGTCATGGCAGCACATAGAGGCCCCATGATCCCCACCGCTTTAGAGCATGCTGTCAGTGATTGACAAAACGTGATCTACAGGGTTAACAGCAGTGGGTGGATCCGTCCGCATCTGGTAGCTACACATGTTGGCTGATGAGATCATCTGGCATGTGTGAGGGATTAGGAAAGTGTTAGTTAGGAAGCGTTATGAACAGATCTTTCCCATGGGTGTACATAGGGAGAGACATGTCAATCCATCGAAGCAGAATATGGACAAGCCGACCAGAGGCTTCACCAGACTCTGACTCTCCCAGACAAGACCAAGTCTCTCCATACAGTCCATGGCCAGATCTTCAGTCTGGCTGCAGTCATGTAGCCAAACTCTAATTCATGATACCTGTGGTTTGAGCATTATAAATCTAGTAACAGGTTCCCTTTACACTAGACAGTCACACTACACAAAAACGTAATAGATAACATTTCCCATTTAACATTATTTTATTTTGTTACTGTGGCGCCCCGCATGTGCAGGTGTCACAGAAGGGTATTGCACCCGTAAAAGAGGTATAAATGCCCCAGCTGCAGGTGGACCCTAGGATAGTGGGTGGGACCCATTATCAGCACTCCCACATTAGTTGAGCGGTGGGAGGTTACACGGGAGGGGATATAATCACCTCTAGAGGGTTCAAGGAGGTCTTTGAGTCTTTTGTCCTGGGTCTTGGTACAGGAGGAGGAGGAGGAGAGGAGTTAGGAAGGCTTTAGCTAATTGAAACGAGGCGGAAGGTCAAACCGGGTCGGTTTCAAGCCGGAGGGAAGAAGAAAGGACCTTGAGGAGGTCCTGAAAAAGGGCGCCCGACGAGAGAAGTCCGGGCCCTAGAGAGAAAGGGAGATCTTCAGAGTGGAGCGCCCATACTCCAGGGGATACTCCAGTCCACCACGGGAACGCCGAGCCCGAGGTTCCGGCTAGAGTTCAGCTTTGCAGTCGGCAACCGGCTGCTGTGGATTGTTCATCAGTCGCAGCACCCTGCGAGTGGAGCGGTCTGCCTGCTTCCTCACCACGAGGGAGAGGACCCCCGATACTACCTATACGGAGCTAGTAGGCATAGGCTCATCCTAGGCGGGGAAGAACGGACACGGGTTAGTCAACGAAGGTACACCAAGGGTTCCACCATACCACCTGGGATCCACTTGCAGCCACCCATAGAGCTACCTGTTATTTATAACATCTAATGCTGAACTGTGGACTGTATCTGATGTTGCTACGAGTTGACAGTAAAGTACCCGGAGAAAGTGACTTTGCCTCTGCGAGTGTTTTCCTACATCTACCTGCTTGTGTCCAGGAACGATGTCCCGGAGGTCCAGCACTACCTGTAGGGGGCTTTGCCATCTAAGCCGCACTACCATCCACCTCCGGCAGACTGTGGCGGCGTCGGTGATCCATCACCGGACACTACAGGTGACGTCACGTGCCAAAATCTCTAATCCCCTCTAAATAACTCCCTTTTTGAAGTGTCACCCAAGCCACGGGATCAGGCGCTGCCACCCATGACATCCTCGTTAACCCCTTGGAGCCTGAGACCCGAGTACCCCAGGGCCTGGGGCTAGATACCGTATATACTCGTGTATAAGCCGACCCGTGTATAAGCCGACCCCCCTACTTTTGCCCCCAAAACCTGGGAAAACCTATTGACTCGTGTATAAGCCGAGGGTGGACCCCAGCACAGGTATACAGCCCCCAGCAGTGTGTTATACAGGCCCCCCCAGTGGTAGTATACAGCAGCCTCCCCAGTGGTATGCAGGCCCCAGCAGTATATACAGCAGCCCCAGTGGTATACAGCAACCTCCCCAGTGGTATATACAGACCCCAGCATTATTACAGCAGCCACCCCAGAGGTATACACAGCAGCCCCAGGGGTATACTCAGCAGCCCCAGGGGTATACACAGCAGCCCCAGGGGTATACACAGCAGCCCCAGGGGTATACACAGCAGCCCCAGGGGTATACACAGCAGCCCCAGGGGTATACACAGCAGCCCCAGGGGTATATACAGCCCCAGCAGTGCGGTATACATGTCCCCTGCACAGTATACTGCCCCAGCAGTGTGCCATTACACTGGCCCCCCTCACTGTTTGGCGCCCCCACCTCACAGGATGCCCCCCCCCCCGCATGCAGCGCTGCGCATATACATTACCAGGCTATCAGCTGTCACCCTCCGGTGGCGATTCGCGGCTCCTGGCTCCGGCTTCCATCTTCATCTCTGTCTTCCTGCTTTGTGGCGGGGCTCATCGCGATGACGTCATCGCGACGCCGGCCGGTCATGTGACATGCAGGAAGACAGAGATGAAGATGGAAGCCGAAGCCAGGAGCCGCGAATCGCCACTGGAGGGTGACAGCTGATAGCCTGGTAATGTATATGCGCAGCGCTGCATGCGGGGGGGCCATCCTGTGAGGTGGGGGCGCCAAACAGTGAGGGGGTCCCGTATGACTCGCGTATAAGCCGAGGGGGGGACTTTTCAGCCCAATTTTTGGGCTGAAAAACTCGGCTTATACGCGAGTATATACGGTAATTCGATGTTACAAGAGTTTATCAGAATCTGTCATCAGGTTTTTGCCTCCTAATCTGGGAACAGTATAATGTTGCACCAGAGACTCTTATTCCAGTGATGTCACTTACTGGATTGCTTGCTGTAGTATTAATAAAATCACTGTTTTATTCAACAGAAGATTATCATTATAGGACTAAGTAAACTTGCTGTCATATAGTCCTGCATATTCATTACTTCTGTATAACCCCGCCCCCACCACTGATTGACATCTTTCTGTGTACAGTGTACCTGGGCAGAAAGCTGTCAATCAGTGGTGTGGGCGGGGTTAGATAGAACTCAGCATTCAAAGAACTGCTAGATCTGCAGCAGAGAAAACATTGGTTTTATCAAAATGATGGTGAGCAGATAAGTAATACATCATGGCAATCAGGGTCTCTGTCCCTACATTATACTGCTCTCAGATGGAGTAGCAAAAACCCAGTGAAAAATTCCTTTTAAAAGTTTAGCAGCAATTTTTATTTTTTATTCAAGGAAATGTACAACTCCTTTTTCATACGGACCTATTCAGTCTTGATTTGTCTTTGACGGGCCTGTGTGTAAAAAAAACCCCAGTGATACCATTTTAAAAGCCGCAATCCTGGATGTATTAAATACTGCTGCAAGGTAATGTGTTAACCAGGGCTTTGGAGTCGGTAAGCCAAACTTCCAACTCCGACTCTTCAATGTCCCTGAATCCAACTCCAAATCCACCAAAATAGACACTGACTCCGATTCCACAACTATGGCTGTGAAGTCAGTAAGCCAAACATCCAACTCCAACAATGACTCCTCAATTTCCCTGAATCTGACTCCAACTCTACCAAAATGGACACCGACTCCATGACTCCGACTCCGATTCCACAGCCCTGGTGTTAACCCTGCAAGTTCTTCAAAGGAATTCAGGCAAAGTGGGATGAAAAGATGACATTTTTATCACTATATTGTTGCCTTGGCCCTAAATTGTCAACAGGAGAAATTAGGTGAAAACATTTTCATTAATGTCTCCTAATTTTTGTAGAACCACACTTGTGTGGCGCCCCTGCAGTCTGGTCACCACAAAGGGGTACTGCACCCACTCCACCGGTATGATATTCCTGTTCTCAGGAAACGGGATGGTAAATCCAGACACCGACAAAAGCACCCAACACACCCGGTCCCGGTGGGCGAACCCGATAGAGAGAGGGCTCAGTTAGTCAGTGGAATGGAGGGAAAGGTGGAGGGTGGGAAGTGAGTTGAGGACAGTTGAGAGGAAGCCATGAGAGGAGAAGGACCTGGAGGACTTGAGTAGTCTGAAGCTCACCCTGGGTCCCAGAACAGCAGACAGCAGAGAGACAGAGGGGGCCCCAGGTGCACGGGTAGAGAGCCATCCAACCGTACCCCCTGAATCTGAATGAAGCGGAGTGGCAGGTTGAGAATCAGGGGACCGGCCCTGACGGTGGCACTCTACGCTCCAACCACGGAACCGGAGGCCACGAGGTCTAGAAGAGCTGTGGCCCACACCCGACACATCCGCCGAGAAGGTAGCCATGGTAGGGTCAGTGGACTTGGTACCGGTCACTTGACAGGATCTTTGGCCGCTAGATTGGTGCACTGTGTGCGGAGGCGCGAGCAGGAGAGAGGCAGACAGTTAGTGCTGAGAGAGGAAGAGCAACCCGTGAAGAAAGGAACATAAATGGGGTGTCTTGGATGAGCTATCCCAGTTCACTGAGGACTATCCGGACCGAGCCTTTGCAAGGACAGCACCCTGTGGCAACATTGAAATGAAAAGCTAAGTAAACCGATTTTAGAACTCAAAACTGCGTGAGACTGTTCATTTCCCGCCTGCAGAGTGGTATACTGATAAGGCGCCCAGGCCTCAGAAACCCGCCTGCGAGACACTCTGATCCCTCTCTCCCGCCAGAACAGCCCCGCTGGCATACCATCGCCAAATCCCACACCGGTTGCCCTGGGGAACCGCTTCACCCGTAGCGATACTACCAAAGCTGCAGATTCATCATCCCCAGAGGTCCCGCAGCGTCAACCATCAATAGCCGAACACCATGGGTGGCGTCACGACAACCATTCCCTAAACCCAAATTCCCCTTTGAACATTTATTGACACTGCCAGGGTCAAGGAGCCGGGTCTCGACCCCCTGATTCCCCAGCAGAACAGTTGCCCGGTTCCGAGTACCCCACGGCCCTTGGGGGGCGTGTCACTTGTAATTAAAACCTACTGTGTGGATAAGGAAGGAATGCTATTTCACGTTTGGCTGGAACAAATTGCGGATGTTGTATTTGAAGATCATTCAAAATACCAAAATGGCAGAATCTCATTCAAGGAATTCATCTAGAGGTTTTCTGAGCTTTTTGTACCTAAAGGTGTTTCAGAAAATTTTATAACATCAAATTCAAAAATTACATTTTATCCACTAAAACATTGCTTTAACCCCCAATATTTTACATGCACATGGGATGACAGGAGCAAATAGTCATGGGGTGATAGAGCACATGTCGTCAGAAACTATTGTTTGGGTAAACATCAGGGCCCGGAAGGATAGAAACATTATTTCAGTTTTAGCACATACATTTGGCTTTGGGATAGATTGTTAAATTTCCAGAGCCCAGAAGGTGAAAAAACGCAGCAGCCAGGATCACCTATCTAGCTAACCGTTACTCAGACACTTCTGCTCTATGTCAGTCATTGCACTGGCTGCCTATACACTATAGGATCCAATTCAAGCTGCTTGTTCTCACCCACAAAGCTCTTCACAATGAAGCACCCCCCTACATCTCCTCCCTCATCTCTGTCTATCACCCCACCCGTTCTCTTTGCTCTGGAAGTGACTTTAGACTCACTTCTGCATTAATCCGAACCTCCCACTCCCGGCTCCAAGACTTCTCCCGAGCTGCACCAATTCTCTGGAATGCTCTACCCCAAGAAATTAGGTCTATCCACAACTTACATAGCTTCAGGCGATCCCTAAAACACATCTTTTTAGGGCAGCCTATCATGATCCCTAGTGAAAGTCACTTATACATAGTCTATCCGCTCCACCAGTCTCAAGTGCATCACAAATAATGGTTGGTGACTACTTATACTGCTCCTATCTGTTCCCCATCTCCTCAAGTTGACTATACCATCATTGTAAATAAGCCCCTGTACTTTGTGTCATCCCCACCTCATTGTTAGATTGTAAGCTCTTATGAGCAGGGCTGTCATTATTTTGCTCTGATTATTGTATTATGCTTTGTATTATATCATATTGTATTGTATCTACTATATAATTGTCTAAGACATTTTCGTGTCGGACCAAAAAAACGTGCCGTGGATATGTCACACTGTGACGTCACCACGGCGAAGCATTGGCCGCGTAGCGGCCAATGCGAGGCGTCAGCTGCGCGAGCAATGGCCGCGAGGCCATTGCGAGTCGCTGGCCGAAAATAGAACCAGAGGCTCGGCCACAAAGCTAGCGATTTCCCGCTCAGGTAGCGAGTCGCTAGCCTCAGCGGGAAATCGCTAGCTTTGTGGCCGAGCCTCTGGTTCTATTTTCGGCCAGCGAATCGCAATGCCCGCTTCCATAAGGATTACCGCAACCGCGTACCTGCCGCAACTCCCCCTATACTTTCAATGGGGATCTATTGCGACTCGCTGTGTAGCGCGAGCAATGGCCGCGAGGCCATTGCGAGTCGCTACACTTGCGGCGCGGTTGCGGTAATCCCCATAGAAAGTATAGGGGGACTTGCGGCAGGTGCGGCAAGTGAAAATCTATTTGAAAATCTAAAAAAAAAAAAAAAAATATTCTAGACACCCGATGCATTTGCATCGGGCTCACAGCTAGTTTTCTTATAACTGTTTCTTCTGATTGCTTGAATATAAACCTCTGAATTGCAAAGCGCTGGTTGGCGCTATATAACTAAAGATTATTATTATAACAACAGAAAGCCCCAAATATTACTTTTTCATTTTTTAACTCATAGCCCTAATCCATTTTTCTACGCAGAAATGCTAATTGCCTCTTAGGGCCACTTTACACACACCAACTTATCTGTCCAACTTCTGACCAACTTACTGGTTGCAGTGAAATCATGGACACATTGTTACATTTGTACACAGCCACACAATGGAGCAATGTGTCTATGATTTCACTGCAACCAGCAAGTTGGTCAGAAGTTGGACAGATAAGTTGGTGTGTGTAAAGTGGCCTTTAGAAGAGGATTTGAACTCTAGCGCCACCTATTGGAAGTAGTAATCCTAAAAGTCAGTATTGACCTTTTAAGTCTTATGATGTGAATAAGTATATAAGCCAAACCAGTATCTCAAATTGCAGACAAGGTGTTTCGGGGTCATTGTGTCTGCAAATTAGGATTTTGGTTTGGCCTTTATATTCTTAAGGTACCGTTACACGCTTCAATGTTGTAACAATTTTGCCAGCGATCTCATGGGCGCGCAGTCGTTAGGACATCTTTTTGACATTGTTGGTGAGATGTCACATGTCTAGATATCGTGGATGACGCACCAACGAACCGGCAAGCAGCTATCATTCTCACAACCCAGCGAACGACACCTGCTCATTGCTGTGAATAGGGGAAGTCGTTAACGACATCGTTATCGCGGTGTCACACACAACGATACAGCAGGTTGGCTGATCAAGGATCGTTTGATCTGAGAACATGCTCTCAAATCTGCGATCAATGATCCAACGATTTATCGTAGTCGTATCTCGGTGTTACACGCAACGACGTCCTAACGATGTCGTTTGAACGACTCCAAACCCGTGACGTTTCAGCGATGTTGTTCACGATCTCGTACCGTGTAACGGAGCCTTAAGTCATATTCAGGGGTGCACCGAGCCCCACTGCCGCCTGAGCCCTGAGCCGCACTGACTACGGGGGGGGGGGGGGGGGGGGGGGTGCTGTTGGAGCCTGGGGCTGCCGCCCCTTCTACAATAGTGACCGGCTCGCCACTGCCGCCTGACCCGCGGCCGTGAGTCCCGGGGGGGGGTGCTAGTGATGCCTGGGGCCCCCGCCGCCCCTTCTGTGTGCCTCTCCCCCGCTCGCCGCTTACCTCCAGTGCGCGGGGTGAGCGGCCGGCGCCATGACAGGGGGAGGCTGCTTGCATTGAGGCGCCGCCCCCTTCTGCACAGCCGCTCCCCCTGCCGGCTGCCGCCTGAATGACAGGGCTCACACTGTCCAATGGACGGTGCGGCCCTGGTCATATTGCAAGGCCTGTTAAAGGGTCGATAATGGCTTTTAGGATTGCTACTTCTAGTGGCACGAGCGTTCAAGTCCTCTTTTAAGAGGCAATTGCCATATTTAATTTCCCAGAGGAGCATTGTGGCTTTTAAGTCTCCATAAGGAGTAATCTTACCCCTTAGACCTCCAGGCAGGTAGTGAATATTGTGATAACACATTATTTTCATGAACTTAATGCGAAACAAGGTTGAAAAATTAGATTTCACTTTTTTTTTTTCATACTTAAGCGAATTTTATTATTTCTTTTTGTACAATCTGAATCCTGAAACGTTATTGCACTAGTTCTTATGTTTTCAGAAATTCATTATGTGCCTAAAATAGAAGGAGCAGCATTTTATTTGATTCAATCCCAGGCCGCATTCAGGTCTTAAGAGCCCGTCACACACAACGATATCGGTAACGATATTGTTGCAACGTCACCGTTTTGTTGACATTGCAGCGATGTCTAAACGACATCGTTGCATGTGACACCTATCAACGATCAATGATGAGTCGTTGATCGCAGATTTATGAACCAGTTCATAAATCTATTGTTGGTCGCCCGCTAAACGCTCAGCATTGCTGTGTGTGACAGCGGAAGACCACCGATCAGTGAGCACACAGCGCCGCACAGCAACGCTGGGAGCTGGTATCCAAGGTAAACTGCGCGTAACTAAGCGCCGCAACTGTTATATCACACCAGACTAGCCAATCAAAAGAAGAGGTAAGGCCCCTTTTTTCGCTGATCGCGGCAGTTGCGGTGAAAAAAAAGCAACTGCGTCGATTACCGCATAACGGCCGCACTTGCGGTTCACTTGCAGCAAGCCCCATACAATGTCTATGGGGCTTGCGGCAGGTGCGACAAGTGCAGTATCGGCACTTGCGGCAGGTGCGGCCGCGGAAAAACCACGGCATGGATCTTGCATCTAACTACCTCGGCGTCGGTATGCTGGTGTCGACCTGGGTCACCAGCTGGCTCCAACCAGGCCCGGGTAAACCCCCTTCCAAAGTCTGGGTCATCTCTCTCCAAAGAGGCTCCCTCCTGATGCAGCTGCAGGGTCCCGTGCGTCTGCCTTGCTTGCTTTCCACACACCAACTATCTGACTATTCTGTCACTCCCCGTCTCCCCCACTCTAGGCTCCACCCCCTGGGACCTACTGAATATCAGTCCCCTGTAATAAAGTGGCCTGTGTATGGGTGTTGGGGTGCAGACTCTGAAGATTCCCCACATCCACGGTTACAGAGGCATCACATCTCTATTTAGGATGTAATACCTCCCTGTGGCGCCTTGCCATAAGGGCGACACTAATAAAGCATTTGTCTTGATTTTAGTTGGAAAATAAGCTATAATAATAATATTTATTCATTTATATAATGCCTTTATATACATTTGCAACACTGTCCCCATTAGGGCTCATAATCTAAACATCCTATCACTATGTCTTGCAAAGTTCTTGCCATCTTTTCTTTTGTGGGATTTGAACCCAGGACCCCAGTACCGCAAGACTACAAGACTACAGTGCTAACCACTGAGCCACCCAATATATAGTGCAGTGCTAACCACTGAGCCACCCAATATATAGTGCAGTGCTAACCACTGAGCCACCCAATATATATAGTGCAATGCTAACCACTGAGCCACCCAATATATATAGTGCAGTGCTAACCACTGAGCCACCCAATATATATAGTGCAGTGCTAACCACTGAGCCACCCAATATATAGTGCAGTGCTAACCACTGAGCCACCCAATATATAGTGCAGTGCTAACCACTGAGCCACCCAATATATAGTGCAGTGCTAACCACTGAGCCACCCAATATATAGTGCAGTGCTAACCACTAAGCCACCCAATATATAGTGCAGTGCTAACCACTGAGCCACCCAATATATAGTGCAGTGCTAACCACTGATCCACCCAATATATAGTGCAGTGCTAACCACTGAGCCACCCAATATATAGTGCAGTGCTAACCACTGAGCCACCCAATATATAGTGCAGTGCTAACCACTGAGCCACCATACAGTGCTAACCACTGAGCCACTCAATATATAGTGCAGTGCTAACCACTGAGCCACCCAATATATAGTGAAGTGCTAACCACTGAGCCACCCAATATATAGTGCAGTGCTAACCACTGAGCCACCCAATATATAGTGCAGTGCTAACCACTGAGCCACCCAATATATAGTGCAGTGCTAACCACTGAGCCACCCAATATATAGTGCAGTGCTAACCACTGATCCACTCAATATATAGTGCAGTGCTAACCACTGATCCACCCAATATATAGTGCAGTGCTAACCACTGAGCCACCCAATGTATAGTGCAGTGCTAACCACAGAGGCACCCAATATATAGTGCAGTGCTAACCACTGAGCCACCCAATATATAGTGCAGTGCTAACCACTGAGCCACCCAATATATAGTGCAGTGCTAACCACTGAGCCATCCAATATATAGTGCAGTGCTAACCACTGAGCCACCCAATATATAGTGCAGTGCTAACCACTGAGCCACCCAATATATAGTGCAGTGCTAACCACAGAGGCACCCAATATATAGTGCAGTGCTAACCACTGAGCCACCCAATATATAGTGCCGTGCTAACCATTGATCCACCCAATATATAGTGCAGTGCTAACCACTGAGCCACCCAATATATAGTGCAGTGCTAACCACTGAGCCACCCAATATATAGTGCAGTGCTAACCACTGAGCCACCATACAGTGCTAACCACTGAGCCACCCAATATATAGTGCAGTGCTAACCACTGAGCCACCCAATATATAGTGCAGTGCTAACCACTGAGCCACCCAATATATAGTGCAGTGCTAACCACTGAGCCACCCAATATATAGTGCAGTGCTAACCACTGATCCACCCAATATATAGTGCAGTACTAACCACTGAGCCACCCAATATATAGTGCAGTGCTAACCACTGAGGCACCCAATATAAAGTGCAGTGCTAACCACTGAGCCACCCAATATATAGTGCAGTGCTAACCACTGAGCCACCCAATATATAGTGCAGTGCTAACCACTGAGCCACCCAATATATAGTGCAGTGCTAACCACTGAGCCACCCAATATATAGTGCAGTGCTAACCACTGATCCACCCAATATATAGTGCAGTGCTAACCACTGAGCCACCCAATATATAGTGCAGTGCTAACCACTGAGCCACCCAATATATAGTGCAGTGCTAACCACTGAGCCACCCAATATATATTGCAGTGCTAACTACTGAGCCACCATACAGTGCTAACCACTAAGCCACCCAATATATAGTGCAGTGCTAAATTCTGAGCCACCATACAGTCCTAACCACTGAGCCACCCAATATATAGTGCAGTGCTAACCACTGAGCCACCCTATATATAGTGCAGTGCTAACCACTGAGCCACCCAATATATAGTGCAGTGCTAACCACTGAGCCACCCAATATATAGTGCAGTGCTAACCACTGAGCCACCCTATATATATTGCAGTGCTAACCACTGAGCCACCCAATATATAGTGCAGTGCTAACCACTGAGCCACCCAATATATAGTGCAATGCTAACTACTGAGCCACCATACAGTGTTAACCACTGAGCCCCGAAAAAAAAAAATGCGGCATGCTCCGATGTCCAGGACAAAAAACGCAAATAGCCGGATCCTGCCGGACAGACAGCAAACCGGATAGCAAATAGCTGCCATCCGGCCCCATTCGGCACCATAGGGATACAATAGGGCAGCCTAAGCCACCGTGCCGCCCATACTCCCATACGATATAGCCATATGTTCAAAATATAGAGGAAAATATAGCCAATTATGTGACAAACTTCAGTTTGTTCCCAAGATGAAAGGACACCAGTAGGACTCAAATTACAGGTTTATTTTTCAAAGTGACTGTTCGTACATCATCTCTTTTTCCCATTAGTGTCTGTATGAGTGACGTGGGACACCATATCAGGTCCCTGCATGGTAAGGTAGGAATCGCTCTGTGCATAAAACCTCCAATCATCTACACAATTCTAAAGTATTGTCTGGTATAATAGATTCAACAAAAACCACACAACACTGTTAGAAAGCCTATAGAGTATGAATGTGGAATAGCCTTAGAAGAGTAATAGAGATCCTCCAGATAAATAATCTCATGCCCGTATCACCAATAATAGAAAGAATCTCTGTGTGGCAGGACATAGTCGTAAAAAGAAGCAAAATAGTCAAAAATGCAATTTTTAAATGACTGATTAAGTCCTGGAATTCATTGTCCAATGGCCTCAATTTTCACAGGTCCACATCCCGGAATATCCAGCTGTGGGCATATAGATAAGAATGTGTCTGATTAATAACATTCAGTATGTGATGATCACAACCTGAAGTGTCTAAAAGGTATATTGAAATAATCCTAAGGAGTTAAAAAATATGTTTTTATTACTTATCCCATAAGAATCCCTTTCCATTGGGGTCCAATAGACAGAAAATACATATGTTAAAAAAAGACCCCTTCACATACATTGATTTAATTCCTAAATGTCAGATTAGTAATTGTAAGTTGTGTGCATGGCTGTGGATTCGGAGTCATGGAGTTGGAGTCGGTGTCTATTTTGTGTGGTGTCAGAGTCGGATTCAGGGAAATAGAGGAGTCGGACGTGTGACTTACTGACTTCACAGCCGTGGTTGTCGAGTCGGAGTCGGTGTCCTTTTTGGTGGAGTCGGATTCACAGTCGGGTTCAGGGAAATTGATGAGTCGGAGTTGGATGTTTGGCTTACCGACTCCACAGTCATGGTTGTGTGGTAGGGCAAAATAGGGAAAGATGCCCAGGCCTGGTTGTGGTGGGCACATGGGGCAATAGTAATGGGTATCTTTACTTCTTCCCTTCTTTCTACATTCTGTCATCTTTATGGGGGGACATTTTTGGCTGGGAGTGGCCGGTACAAGTTAGATAAAAGGTCTCAGCAAGTCTCCGGATATCTTTAGGCTTTGTCATGTGTCGTGTATTCGAATAACTTTACCTTGTAATCGGAAAAAAGGAGGGCTTTTAGAATTTTTTTTGTAAACAACAAAACTGTTTTAGGTATCAGTCTGAACACAGGGTACATTACTACCTACTTGTAGCCTTGGTCTTCACTAGATAAGGTTGAAGCACCTGGTCTAAAAAGCCTACATTTCTAAGGCCTAAGGCTACATTCACACGTTGCGTAATTCCTGCGTATTCCTGCATATTCCTGCATTTACGCGGCACTTTTGAACGCTAACATAAATGGAGTGAAATGCAAAGCTGGAAACGCATTCCAATAAAAACTATGGCTTTTGCCAAAATGCGTTAACACGCTGCACTTTTTTGCATCTTTTGGCGGATGCGCTTTCACTGCAAAGCGCATCCGCAAAAGGAATGAACATATCAATTGTTTGCGTCTTTTTCGGCGTGCTTTTCCCTTAGGCCACATTATAAAATGGGCTTGGGAAAAGCATGGCGTGTGAATGCAGTTGCGCTTTTACGTGGGAATTAAGCCGCGTGTGAACGTAGCCTAAGGCCCTTAATGACTACCATTAAAAGATATTGGCAGTTGTGAGGGCCAAATATAATTTGTATTGACATCTTGTGCAAGAACTGTTCTGAGTCATGTGCGGTAACTTACCATCCATTCTTTTTCAGGGGATAGTTCCTCTTCTCCAGCCTTACGCTCTAGTTTCCCCTCATTCTCTCCTTTTCCCAGAATGCAGTGTGCCTGCTCTTGTCCTGTGTTATGCTCTATAATGCCTGTTTGCCAGGAGAGCGAGAGCAGAGAGGGCACAGACTCCCACCCCGTGTGTAACTCGTCTAAGAATCTCTGCCCTAGAGATGGATCGCACTTAACAACAGGTAGTAGAAAACAAATTAGACTAATGGGAGAAACCTAGTAGCCAGTGAGCCGCCCAGGCCGGGGCACCCAGAGCTCGGGCAAGGTGTTAGGGGGAACGCTATTGTGGAGTTCACTGGGACAGAGTGCTCGGTACCGGACCGGGGTATCACAGGGGGTATCACGGCGGTCCTTGTTCCGGACCGTGTCCCGAGCCCACAAGTAATGTGGGGTATTTACAGGGGAGTTTGTCATGACGCCACCCATGGGTTGTGGTCAGGGTGACCACCGCTGCTGCAGAACCTTCGGGGATGATGTTTAGCAGTCGGTGATGTAACGGCTCTCCACGGGCAGAGCCTGGTTCCCCGGGGCAGTGGTAGTAAAAGTCTATGATTGATGCAGAGTAGGGGTAGTGGTGGAGATGATAGCTGCTTGTGAGGGAACATAGGGTTTGAGCGCAAGGATCACACAGACTCACGATTTTGTAGTTTTCCAAGTCTTTACTGTAGGTGTTATTCAGCAGAGTACTGTAACGGGGCCGGGTTGCTCCCACCCTGACCTGGTCCTTGGCTTCCCACTCCTGCACTGTGTGTGTGGCCCTGCTGCCACTTTAACTAGGCTGCCGGCCTTGTCTCTCCTCATAGGTACTCCCTTTGCTAGGCAACCTGAGTCTTATCCGTGTGTTTCTGACCCTGCCGTGTTCCTTCGCTGTGGTACAGTGCAGATCTATAACCTCCACTAGCCCGGTGTTTACTGTACTGCTTGTTTCAGTCACAGTTTCGGATCCGGGTATCCGGTGTTTGCGCTCCTCTGGGGCGAGTTATGAGGTAACTCAATCTCCCAGATGTGTTCCTCTGTTTCTATCGACTCCTCTCCTCAGACCCTGGCTAGGCCTGGAATTGAGCAGCAGACTGTGGGAAAGCCTAAGACAGCTCCTTTACACCACAGTCCTTCTTCCTCAGTTCTCCCAGGAACTGAACTACTCACTTCCTCTCCACACCAGAATATATAGGGAAGCCGCTTTAGCTCCTCCTTCTGGAGGAGACGCTAGTGTAGTGTTCAGTGTTGTGTGGGGAGTTAACCCTGGTTGATGTTAGTGTGGCACATTAACCCCTGGGGTGCCACACTATCACGGGTGGCTGCACCCAACTCCGTGGCCCTGGGGTTGGTGACTTCTTAAAAATACAGTTTCTATTAGGATAGTTTGTGACGCCACCTGTAGCACCTGGTGAGGGATCACAAGCATCACTGCAGTCCTCCGGAGGGTGTTGGTATTGTGACAAGGGTGGTATAGCTTCCTACAGGTGAAGCTGGGCCTCCGGGGCAGCGATAACTGAAATAAAAGTCACTGATCGCGGCACACAGACACAGCAGCAGGTTCACTCTTTCCAGGTACTGTACTGAAAACGAGCATCCAATGAATGCACAGTTCACAGTGCAGTAAAGATGGAATTCACAGGTGATCCTTCGGGTGACTGTAAGCGGATGCAAGGTGGAGTGGAGGTACCCACGGTATGCCTTAGTTAACGAACCCGTGTCCTTTTAGCCCTGCCCGAGTAAGTCTCTTTCCAGTCCCGCTGAGGTAGTAATGGAGTTCCTCTCCCTCTCTCTCTCTATGCTGCTTGGACCCAACCTCTTGTGGAACCGGGTGGACCGCTCCGTGGGTGGCAGGGTGCTGTGGCTGATAAACAGGCCGCAGCAACCGGTTGACGGCTATGGAGGTGGACCCCGGCCGTTTCCTCGGATCCTGCTTTCTGTGGTCGACTGGGGAAGCTCCACGGAGTACGGTCTCCGCACTGGGGTTCCCTGTTTCGCTCTCGAGCCCAGACTCACGCGACAGGCACGCTCTCTCAAGGTCCCCTCAGGACCTCCTTTCATCTTCTCTCAGGTCTAGTCTGCAACTTGCCTGTTCTGACTTTCCTACTCTCCTAACCCTCCCCCCGGCGGAGCCCTTCCCCGGTTTGAGTGTGGGAGTGCTGGAATTGGGTCCCTCCTACCATCCCTGCATCCACTTACAGCTGGGATAATTACACCGCTTTTATGGGTGTAATACCCCAGTCTGACGCCTGACCAACGGGGCGCCACACCAGCATATTAAAATAAATTTTTGAAAGCAAAACAATGTCATTTAATTGTTTAAGAAAGTGATTTGCAGATTTAAAAAAAAAAAATCAAATTATATATAAAATAAGATTAATTTGTTTGATATTGTAGGGTGCATCTACATATTGATCAATATTTTGTAAATTTGACAGAGAATCAGTACTATTTATACCTCCATAATTTATTGGGTGCAGCACACAGTAAAGGCCCCATCACACACTAAGATATCGTTAACGATATAGTTGCAACACCTCCGGTTTGGTGACGTTGCAGCGACATCGAAATAACATCATTGTGTGTGACACGATAAGTTCGTTGATCGTGGAATAATGGCCAGGACCATTATTTTAGCGTTAGTCTCCTGCTGGGCGGCCAGCATCAGCGTGTGTGACAGCGGGAGACCAACAATCAACGACCTCCCAGCGCCGCACAGCACATGCTGGGAGCTGGTAACTAGGGTAAGCATCGGGTAACTAAGCGCAGCGCTCTGCTTAGTTACCCAATATTTACCCTGGTTACCAGCATTCTCGCCAGTTTCACATTGGCGTACCTGTGCGCTGTGTTTGTATGCGTTCGCAAACGCTGCATTGCGAACACTAATGTAAAACCGGCCTAAAGGCCCCGTCAAACACTATGATGTCCCAGCGATCCCACCAACCATCGGGATCATGGGGACATCTTTATCTGATCGCTGTCACACTGGCAGACTCACCAGCGATCAGCGATCAGATAAAGATGTCCCCATGATCCCGATGGTTGGTGGGATCGCTGGGACATCATAGTGTTTGACGGGGCCTTTAGGCCGGTTTTACATTAGTGTTCGCAATGCAGCGTTTGCGAACGCATACAAACACAGCGCATAGGTACGCCAATGTGAAACTGGCCGTAGTACTACCTGTGCTTACATTATTTACACAGAGACAGAGAAGCAGTACTACCTGTATCTACATTATTTACAGGAAGACATTTATCCAGCACTATCTGTGCCTACATCATTTGCAAAGTGAAAGAATTAGGTAGTACAGGCAGACATAGTGAGAACTAGTAATAACTGTGCATGAAAAATGTGCAAAGAAAACAGTAATGAGTGTGCCTACATCATTTCCACCTAGGAAGAGATGACTAGCCCAGGGCAATACAGGGACTCGGCTGTCTGGGCCCTCTGCTGCGGTTGGGATGTCACTGGTGGCCTGCCCAGACCCGTGGCCCTGGTGGTCAACTAAAAAGGGGTAATTGAAATGGGAATAAAAGTTTGTAAGTTTATCATGATGCCACCTGTGGAATCTGGTGACTGCACCAGCGCTCCGTGGGGCCTCCAGGGATGATGGATGAGCAGCTAGGTGTTGAAGCTCACCACAGGCAGAGCTGGATCCCTGGGGAGTTTGGTGATGATGAGGAGAGATGGAGCAGGGATTTAGCCAGGCTGTTGGATAATGGGACAGTCTCTGTGGATGGCAGGGGCGCGGGTAAGGAGCGACACACACACACACACACACACACTACTGGTTGTTTCTTTACCTTTTACTGGTGAAATTGCAGTAAAAAACCAGGTGCCAGGTGTTCAGGATGCACTTATGGGTCTCCACAGTGAGTGGGTATAAGGCCTGCTTGTCTCTTTTCCCATGTATGTGAAGCCCCTGTCCCGTGTGAAACTTGGCAGGCCTCCTCTGCTCTCTTGCCACCTGTGCTGTCGTCAAGAAACCCTCGATGGACTACCGCTATTCCTCTCTCCACGGTGCTTGGCTCCCTGGTGAGTGACTGCGCAGATGCCCGGGAGACTGAAGTCTCCACAGTAGACCGGTATTCTCTACTGGGCCAGATGCTCTCCAGTAGACTCGGACTCCAGTGTAGAGGGTGCTGTTTGGGTGAACCTAACGCTGGCTCCTCGGTTCTCACTCTGTTCTCTCTTTTCTCTCCTCGCCTTCCGGCCCTGCAGGACTACTTCGAAGGCTGTTCAGGGTCACTGGCTCGGGCCTTGCGCGGCACCGACCACCAGAACATCTTCACAGCTCTTGTAGCGTCTGCACACTCTAACTAACTCCGCCCCAGCACCAGTATTTATAGGGATCTTGCCTAAGGGCAGCAAGTTGGGTTCCCCCTACTGTGCTGGGGTGGAAGATGTTGTTTGTGTCTGTGTACCCACTGTGGAAACCTATCCGTGATGTAGGTGAGTCTGTGGTTACCTGTGTGAGCAGGGCGCCACATAGAGAGGTCTTACTATCAGTGCCTGTACCACAGTCAACGGGAAAAAAGGGAGGCAGTACTATCTGTGCCTTCATAATTTATATAGAGAGACAGTGAGTTACCCAGTACTATTTGTGCTTACTTAATGGGAACCAACCACCAGGATTTGCACATGTAAAATAAAGGCAGTGCCATACTGGCACTATGATGCTGAATATAATCATACCTTCAGTTTCCAGATAGTAGGTTCATTGCAATAAAACTTTTTATCAAAGTCCAAAAATGAGTGCAGCAGTTGATAGACATGTGCAGTATGGGGCAGGACTATGCGAGATTGGTCTTCCTTTGTTATTTCTACCCTGTGGGGTTTCATGGCCTCTATGTAAATAGATTCCCCCGTTACAATCATGGTGGACACATGCACAGTATACTTGATTTATTTCAGTCACTTCAATAAAATGGCCTGGAGTCAACGCCTGCGCATACCACTATCTCTGGCGCTATCTTATTGAAGATGTTGTCTTCTGGCTTCTGATATGCCGGATGCTTGTTCTGAGGGCAGCGCATGTGCCCTCACATGCTCTGCACGGGTGGTCACAAGTCGAGGAGACCTCGCCCCAACAGAAGCTCATGAGATGTTTCAGAGGAGACCGCATGAGGGCAGAGGATGCGAGAGCGCATGCGCCGCCCTCGGAACGAACACTCGACGCGTCAGGAGCTGGAAGAGGCATCTTCAATAAGATGGTGCTGGAGATAGCGGAATGTGCAGGTGCTGACTCTGATGCCATTTACTTGAACTGACTGAAATAATTCAAATGTATCCTGCGCATGTGCCGGCCATAATTATAATGGCGGCAGTGGAGGGAATCTATTTGTATAGAGGCAATGAAACCACACAGGATAGGAATAATAAAGGAAAACCTTGCCTACAAAGTCCCACCGCTGCTGCACACGCCAATCAAATATTGCACTCACTTTTTGGACCTTTGATAAAACATTTTACTGCAATGAAATATGCAATCTAGAAACAGAAGGTGTGATTATATTCACCATCCTAGTGCCAGTATGGCACTGCCTTTATATATGCAGATCTTGGTGGTTGGTTCACTTTAATTTACATAGAGAAACAATAAGGCAGTACTATCTCTGCCTAGATAATATACCAAGTTGGACACCTAAGCAGAACTATCTGTGCCTGCTTCATTTACAGGAAGGAAAAGTAAGACAGTGATAAGTGTGCCTTCTGAACATCATTTAGTTAAAGGGACAGGGACAGTGGCATAACTTGAAGCTCATGGGGCCCTGATGCGAGAGCTCCAATGGGGCCCTCAATTATTATCAATCTTTAACAACAGTAGTCTTTTTCTATAGGCCAAAGGGACCTTTGGGGCCTCCTAGGCTCCGGGGCCCGGGTGCGATCGCAACCCCTGCACCTGTTCTAGTTATGCCCCTGGACAGGGAGGTGGCCTATCTTTGAACAAAAATGGTGGCCACCTTGCTGTCCATAGGCCCACAGCTTAGTAACACTATTAGCCTGGATCTTCTTCTATAAAATGATTATGTAGTCGCACACACTATTCGGGCACTGTTGGAAAGAGTGAGGTTGACGTGCAAACTGTCATAGATTTTGCCCAAGGGCTCCAAGGTGTCAGGCTATGCTTTTACTGAAGTGAATAAGGTGCTGGTGGATATCACTGCAGGTTTGTGTTATTAGATCATTAACATTGATTATTACAATTCCCTTTTTTTCTCTTTTAGGTGGTATCACCCTTTTTGCCGTCATCACTCTTATTTTAGATTCCTTCAAAATCGGCTATTACATTGGATACTCTGAGTGCTTATCGATAACGGAGGGGATCTTCCCTGTGGCTCACACCATCCACACTCTCCTACAGGTACGGGCCTCCTCTGGATATTTCATTTTCTTTTTTTAACAATCAACATCTGTTTAATTTTAGCATTTTTTGTGCGTCCTTTTAATCTTTAATAATTGCTCTGTTTCCACCCTATGCACTGAATCGTCTATTGTTCCATCAAATGAACCTTAATTGTTAGGTAGTGTATATTCTATGACTTTGTCCTATCATTATGATGTCTTATCTCTACATTTTATCACTATGTAACTGTTATTCTTAATGGGTAATTTCTTATCTTAATTTTGCATGACCTTGCAGACATAAGTGCAGATGTAATATGTGATGCTGCATTTACACTGCAGCTAATCCTGAGTGTTGTTAAAATCATTTCAAGAAAGGTCTGGGAGCCCATAAGGCGTACAGACCCCATGACTTTCTGGGAGGTAGGGAGTTAATAGGAAAGGTATGGGATTGGGGGATTTGTGTGTGGCAGCAATTGGCTATGGGAAAAAGGGGGGTGTACTTAGGACAGGAAGAGGGGGGGCTTTAGGGGACATTATAGGAGTGATGGAGGAAGTGACCCTCACTCCATTTCCGGGGATCAGAGCAGTTCCCTCCCACCCGCCCTGATTGTATGGAAATAGAAAGTTATGTGGATCAGGTTTGATGGTTTGTTTGGGATGGTTGGTGATGTGTATTTGTCATGGCAGCGGGGGTAGGTCTGGTCCAGAGGCATTGAAGCTTCGATGTTAATCGGGAGGTGAGCCACTTTTAAGATATAGTGGCTCCGGTTATAAGTACCTGGCAGGCACGGGGTTCTGCCAGGCTGGTGTATTGTCTATCGGTAGCAATACCTTTTTCCTGGGGCCGGTGTGTTGCGGCCAGGGACAAAAAGTTAAAGGGGAGGACTTCTGGACCGGATCTATCCAGGTGTGAGAGGTGGAGTGCCTATTGTTATGTTGGGACGCCCGTTGGACGGTGTACCCGTTGGTTTATTATTAGTATGTAAAACAATAGGCAATAAAGGCTGCTGTGGCCAAATTATTAACCAAGTCACTAGCAGTTGTGTTGTTATTTAAGTTACGGTGGGGTTAATGTTGAAAATAAGGTAAGTCTATTAACGACTGAAAGATCCTCCCTTGAATGTCATGATTATCTTGCCATGTAAATAGGCTGCTGATCACCCAATGAAAGAGCAAAACGCTTCTTCATCAGGTGAAGTGATCTTTTGCGCAGTGCAAAAAAATCATCTTTCTTGGCAGTGCATTTTTCTGTGTAAACAGAACGTACACTGCCAGACATTCTGGTGGAAACAGAACTCACGCTGTCGGACACTCTGGTGTAAACAGAACTCACGCTGCCGGACACTCTAGTGTACACAGAACTCATGCTACTGGTGCTGCTGGACACTGGTGTAAACAGAATTCATGCTGCTGGACACACTGGTGTAAATAGAATACACGCTGCCGGACACTGGGGTAAACAGGACTCATGCTGCTGGACACACTAGTGTAAACAGGACTCATGCTGCTGGACACTCTAGTGGAAACAGAACTCATGCTGCCTGACACTCTGGTGTAAACAGAACTCACGCTGCCGGACACTCTAGTGGAAACAGAACTCACCCTGCCGGACACTCTGGTGTAAACAGAACTCACGCTGCCGGACACTCTAGTGGAAACAGAACTCACCCTGCCGGACACTCTAGTGTAAACAGAACTCATGCTGTCGGACACTCTAGTGTAAACAGAACTCACGCTGCCGGACACTCTAGTGGAAACAGAACTCACGCTGCCGGACACTCTAGTGGAAACAGAACTCATGCTGCCAGACACTCTGGTGTAAACAGAACTCACGCTGCCGGACACTCTAGTGTAAACAGAATTCATGCTGCCGGACACTCTAGTGTTAGCAGAACTTACGCTGCCGGACACTCTAGTGTAAACAGAACTCATGCTGCCGGACACTCTGGTGTAAACAGAACTCAAGTTGCCGGACACTCTGGTGTAAGCAAAACTTAGGCCATGTTCACACATGCAAATCCGTTTTTTAAGCCCTTAGAAAAACTGATCCATTTTTCAAAGGGTGCCAATAGTGTCCCCTGAGGTCCTGGATGTTTTTGGCAAATTTTGGGACTTTTTTCATGAAATCCGCATATGCGTTAACACGTGCGTTAATGCAGGTGCCTATATGTGCCATGCGTTAACGCATGCGTTTCCCATAGGGCCCCATGTTAAAAAAACGCATGAATTTTTTAAAAGCACCCCAAAAACACAGCAGCTTGAGAAAGGTGCATTCCCCGCACCGAAACGTTGTGCCACTTTTACAGGTCATTAAAGCCTTTTTTCTACTATAATTTGAGTGCTGCCTGACTTCTTTTTTTTCTTTTTTTTTCTGGATTCATCATATAGCTGGACTCTATATGTTTCAGGACTGTTTGCACCAAAAATTGTAAACTATTATTTGTGCTGTTCTGTTTTTGTTTTTTATTACTTCTCTTATCTAGAAAGATAATAATAATAATAATAATAATAATAATAATAAATCTTTATTTATATAGCGCCAACATATTCCGCAGCGCTTTACAATACAGTGATATACAAACGGTCATAGGTAACAATGATAAATATACAATATAGTAAGTAGAGTAGGGTATCAATATAAAAAAATCCAATACTCTAACCAGAGAATCAATGTAAAAAGTGCAATAAATAAAGGAGAGAAACAATGTAAAAAATACAGTACAGTAATTAGATGCAATACAATAATCAGAAAATCAATGTAAAAAGTACAATACAATAATTAAAGCAAAACTGGTGACCCTAGTCAAAAGAGATTACAATCTACAACGGGATGGGGGTGAGACAAAGTACAGGGGCTTATTACAGTGATGGTCCAGGGATCTTGAGGAAATGGGGGTAGAAATGGTCACCAGACAATCTGTGTATAGCTTTTGGGTTTGGTGGAGTTTGAAAAAGAGTTATGACCAGAGAGATAGTTAATGGGCTATATACAGTACAAGGACTTTTGTTAGGGAGCATGATAGAGGCCGCCTTAAAAAGATGTGTTTTTAGGGAGCGACTAAAGCTATGCAAGTTGTGGATGGTCCTAATTTCTTGGGATAGAGCATTCCAGAGGATTGGTGCAGCTCGGGAGAAGTCTTGGAGTCGGGAGTGGGAGGATCGGATTAGTGCAGATGTTAGCTGAAGGTCATTTGTAGAACGAAAGAATGAGTGGGGTGATAGACAAAGATGAGGGAGGAGATGTAGGGAGGTGCTGAATTGTGAAGAGCTTTGTGGGTGAGAACAAGCAGTTTGAAATGGATCCTGTAGTATATAGGCAGCCAGTGTAATGACTGACATAGAGCAGAAGCGTCTGAGTAACGATTGGCCAGATAGGTGATCCTGGCTGTTTCATTAAGGATGGACAGGAGAGGGGAAAGTCTAG